>JAGDQP010026591.1:0-25772 GCA_022664845.1 Lepisma saccharinum
GCACCAAGACCCTAACACCTAATTGCCCTCGGTTGACCTCCTGCGAGAAAGAGACCACTGAGATAGGGTCTCACAGTAAGGAGACACTTTTTTCTCGGACCTCTCGCGGGACGGGAAGAGGCTGATGCACCTCCCAGGCAGTCTCCAAAGTAAGAGGATCCGGACCCAATAGGTGGTCTCTCAATGCTGGTGGGAGAGGTTTCGGACACACCTACAAAGGCCTCCGGCGAAAGAGGACTCTTTGGGCTTGTAGGCCTTTATCTTAGGTATAAGGGGAGAGGCTGCCACACCTGACTACTCACCTCTGACGGGAGAGACCAAACAGTCAGGGAACCTCTCTGCTATCACAGGGTTAATGTATCAAGAACACTTACCAAAGTTAGCGCACTATATATTTGTGCTATTTAGTACGTTCTACCAGAACTGTTCGGATATACCAGGTCATTCAGTCAGTTACATCAAACATTTATAAATTCTATCAACATCTGACCATTCATACATATACACTGTTAGTATGATAAAACCTGATTAATTTCATCACATATCTTACTGCAAATTTAAATAGTTTGCATAATTTACATACTGCTGAAACAACCTTAGATTCAATAACGTAGCACCCATGACATAGACCGTCATCTCTAAAATTCCAGCAACACTACACTAAATCACACTCAAGTATGTCAGCGATTACGGAGACAAACTAGGGATGAAGTATGTATGAACAGGGAGGGTCAGGTATCGTAACCGTTCTCATCGTCAGTTTCTCTACCTATTTTCGTTTTAAGTGCTAATGAGCATTAGAGAATGAGTGCATATTGTGCAAAAGAACCACAAGGAAAGGTTGTAGCTTTGCCAGATAAATAAAGAGCCGAAATTTGACAGAAAGATTGACAAAGACGATCAAACATATGTATAGGATTAATTTTGTTATCCTTTATCTATACCCTTTTGATCTTACAAAATCCACACGAACTTACAATCCATTCTCCATAATATTGTGTTTCTGTATTTTAATGATTTAGAAGTAAGAATGTTATACAAATACATCATAGAAATACACATCTATATCAATTAAAGAATCTAACCTACAAGAAATAAACGATAAATGCACTAACGTTATTTTATATCCAGTCGATAAATCGAAGTTCTTTACAGATTTTCAAACACGAACTATTGAATTTCTGTTGAAGACTATTCAAAGGTTGTTACTAAAGACGGATCGCAAACTTGTGTAGATTTATATTTGTTTTTTTTTTAAAAAAAAAAAAACAGAAAATATTTGCGACTTGATTTGATTTGATTTTTATTGCATTCCGGCAACCACATATTCTAGCCTAAGTGCTAATGAGAACAGAGGTATGGAACATGTCAATTATGCAAATATTTACACAAGGATTCAAACATTGAACAGAAAGCAGTAAAAATGAATAACACAATAAAATATGATAAAGAAATTACAACAAACATTAAACACAAAACAATAAAAATAAATACACTAATTAAGACATTTCCGAGAAATAGAGGGCGCTTTGAAACAGAGCGCCTGTGTTGAAATCTAACGGTCGAAAGAAAGATTGACCAGAGCCACGAGAGGGCGCGAGAGTAGGGGAAGAAGTTACATTCAGTACAGTGCCAACATGGACAGGAATCGTGCGTCAAATGAAGACTTTGCGAAGAGGATAGTGCAGTATTACACGAGTGTCAATGGTGGTAATAAAAAACACCGCCCCATACTTTGCTCAGAAAGGCAAATTACCACAAGTGATACGCAAAATACTCGGGGGTTCTCGGGCTACACGAACAGCCGAATACAAACCGATTACAGGACGTACAGCTGTCAAATCAATCTTGTAGTTGTGAATAAGGTACGCCTCAAAGTCATGACAGATCCGACCATTTCTGTACGCACAACTACGAGACAACTGGCATTAGCCAAATCCACACTTAGTGACATTAAATTCCAAAAATTAGGTTTGGAGGCAAGAACACAGAAAACTGGCCCAAAGCAAACAGCAGACCAAGAAGAACGTTAGAAACGAGTGTGCCATTCAATTTACAGAAAGTGTCTCCCAAAATGCTGGTCATTGATAATGAGACTTACGTTCCCAGAGATCCCTCTGATGTTCCAGGAAGGAAATTTTATCATACTTCAGACCCTTCCCTTGTGTCATTTGATTACAAATTCAAGAAGGCAAAGATTCCGAAGCGTTACCTCGTGTGGCAAGCCATGGACGCAGATGAGAATCTTTCAGAACCCTTCATTTCGAAAGTCACCATAAATGCTGAAACCTATTACAGGAATGTGTGATGGGTCGTTTGAATCCATTTATTACTCATCATCATGATCCAAGTGACGTTTTGTCACTTGGCAATGGCACATTATGTTAAGACAGATTACCACCGCAATCAGGGCATCGATTTCGTGTCGCAAAAGGGCAATGCCTCAAATGTGCCTGAAACGAGAGGAGTTCAGATGTTTTGGGCGTTATGCAAGCAGGAGTATGCTAGACGGCAGGCAGCCACAAAGTCCTCTTGGCTTCAAACGAATGTGGTTCAACATCAGCACCCACATTGCTCAAGAGCATGGAAAAATCATCATGTGCCATGTCTGGAAGGTTCTTCGTGCTACTGGCATCAAGGGCGTTCGACAGGCTTTGCGTGATTTAAAACATTAACGACATGTATAAATAACTGTACCTGTTACTTATTTGTACAAACCTGTATGCTCTCTTCTGTCAATAAATTTGTTTATCTGAAAAGCGCGCTCGGTTTCTCGGACATGCTTTATGTATCACTCGACTAATGTGATACGAGGTTCTTCGGAGCCAGTGCTGGAAATGGAAATTCTTTGCTCGGGGAACTCAGAATCCCTCCTCTCTATTGGAACTGCGGATTGCAAGAAAATAGTAAGCGGAATGCACATTTTCCCCTATGAGAATTGCGGATTGTAAAACAAATCTGTATGGAGAACGCATAAAAAAAAATCTCTATGGGAAATATGGATTGAAAGACAAAGAAAACCAGAGCGTGGATATTGTTTTTTTGCCTTCGGAACTGCTGATTAATAAAACAAATTATGGTAACTGCGGCTTTCCAGCGAGTAACTTCCAAAATAGTAGAACTATATCCTTCATTTTTGCAGTGTTTTTACTGTTAGGACTTATTAATTAAGATTGAACCATCGTTTTTGTTTTCAATTTGTTGTGTATTCATCCCAAGAAGAACTAAGAGAAGATTTCTTCCTACTTTCTTGCAAATTGGAGATTGAAGTGAGAGAGTATTTCGCATACTCTCGATTTAGGGCTGGAGATTATTTGAACTTTCCATGCCAATGAGTCAGTGGGATAGAAGTTTCCTACCAATCACTGCTAACCATTCTTGAAGTCTCACTTATTCGTCTGTTTTACATGGAGTAACAGGTTTGCAATATTTCTGGATGTTTTAAGCTTTCAAAGATGCTCAAGTGGTGCGAAAGGGTCATTTATCCGCTTCTCGGAAACATAAAGAACTGTTGTTTGATGCATTCACTTTTGGAGTCTGCAATGCTCCACATTACCCTTAGTCACACATTTTCATTTACTGGGAGAACGGCGATCCTCTGTGTTCCCCCATTGCTCGGGACAATAACTAAAATGTGAATATTGCATACTTAAGGGTTAAAATATATGGACATTGTTAAACTATAATGTACTCACATTACCAAACTTCTGACCCACACAGAATGCAACTATCTGCAATAGATAACAAAAGAAAGGTATATTATAAAGTATTACACAAAACATGTAGTATATTTACTTGAATTAGAGTAGGCATGCACTATTGATTAAACAATTTGAAAGATAAAAAGAAAATAACAAAGACTCACTAATAAAAATTATGTCCCGCGCACTAGGATATTTTAGTTGCTCAGCATCGAAACGGATTTCAAATAAATGGCTGCATGTTGTGTTCTGATTTTGTAAAAAGACTTTGTAAACCTTGTATTTTGGGACATTTGAATAACTAATGACTTCGGCCCGTCTCGATTCCACTAGATATGAAGTCTCTAAAAACCACAAACATCGATGCCCCAGCCGGGATTCTAACCTAGAGCCTTGGAGACGCTGGCCTGACGCCTGAAATCACACGACCACTGCGGTCGGCTACTCTGAGTTTAAGATGAAAAAACGCGAAAAGAAAAGTCATAGGGTTCCAATTGCAAGCCAGAGACTTTTAAATGGGTAATATTATAACTCGTTGCATCTTTTGAATTTGAATTTATATGGCCTTTTGATATATTTATCTCAGGTCAGGCAGGATAGGGTTGGTATAGGACGTAGAAGGTATCGGCCAGGATCTTTCTTAAGGTACCATTCCAACATTTACCTGGTGCGAGGGAAACCCTGAAAAACCTTTCAGCATGGTCGGCCGTGGAGTTCTAGCCTGCGTGCCTACCTATTACCAAATCCAAATTCTCACTGTTACCTCCTAGACCTACTAGTCTTTGAATTTTTGAGAGAGAAGATCAAAAGAAGTTCTTCAATCATTTCAGGATGGATATGCAAGGATTTAAAGATTTTATAACTTGTTATTCGCTCTTTGTCATAGCATACCGTGCCAAAACAATGCTTTAGGCTGGCTGCATACCACCACGAGAGAGATTGTCTGTAGCATTAAAATACTCGGAGAGCCAGGACGTAGTCTTCAATTATTTTCTCCTGGAGTCCAGATTGATGGTAATATCACAATAAAAATGCCTTAGTCGATAATTAGTCGACTATTAGTAAGACAGAACAATAAGACCGAGTATAGCTCAGTTGGTATAAAGTTGTCTTCACATTCAGAAGATCATGGGTTCTATACCTCCGGCCGACCATCCCGACGGAGGCTTTTCCTCAGTCATACCATGCAAATTCCGTGATGGTGCTTTCAATTTAGAACCCGGCCGACTCCTTCCCCTATCCTATCCCGGTTTAAGCCATAAAAAAATTAAAACAGAACAGTTTGACAGTACGTTCATTGGTTACTCCTTACATTTTTTGGGAACAATTACAATAAAATTAAAGAGTGCACTGCTTTTCGTGCATTGCAACTCGTGAAGGGTATACAGTACATATAATACAATACATTCACATATTACTCTTAACATCATAGCAAAACTTGTGTGAGTCAAAGATGCCAAAAGACCATTAAAAAGATCCAATTCGTATTAAACCATCAAGATCCGGGAAAAGGCTTCGGGGTCCGGATTCGGACCGGAGTCCACGATTTGATGACTCTTGCACCAGGATATTGCTGACTTAAGACAAATATTTATTTTACGAAATAATTTTGAGATAATATTACAACGATAAACTATAACTCTCAAGTTGTAACTGAAAATAACAAGTCTTGAACTTAATAAACTACTTCCATAATTATATGTTTGAACACAAAATATAAATTTCTTATTTCAAAATATCACTTCCGCGTTTCTGTATGTTGTTTATTTACTTTCTAGTTTTTTTATTTCAAATTAAATAATTCAACAATGAACGATTACATACTTATGTTGCAAGACACACCTCTAATGAATAAATTACTTCTTACTGTCTAATTATATTTTTATTGGATACGTATGCACGAACAAAACTGTATGTGCTATCTTTTAACATCGAACATAGACTTTTGTTCGCGCATATGCCTCAATACTTCTTTTTGAGGGTACAAGCCGCAGCCATCGAATTGAGCACTTTAGTTGCTAGTGCGCGCGGGGAAGTTTAAACAAATGTGTAATTTCTGTAAATGAATTCCATCACCTCCGAGATTGAGTATATTTCAATCTTTTTACACGATGATTTTAAAATTGCTAGCCTGCACTAGGTCTTAAATTGACAATTGAAGAAAAAAATAAGCGTCATAAATTGAAACTTCATCTGTGACTATGAAGAAACTTAAACCAGTTCCCAATATAAAGAAATGATGTTGATAATTTAGGTGTATTGTCCAGTGGTACGTTTATAGCCCGAGAGTCACCGAGCAAGATTATTTTATTGGTTTTCATTGCCTCACCGGATAAAAATGACGTTCTAATGACGAGACTTAGTCTTACATAAATTCTGGACCAGTACGTTGAATGTGTTTCTTCGAGAATCGAACCTTGGACCCTTATTATTACAAAGCGACAAAATAAGGTTTTCATGTTCCAGGAATGTCCAGTTATAGGGGAAATTTTAAGAACTTGAAATTTGCATCAGTGTAAAGAAAGCAACGTCATTGCGTTCCTTCGTAGAAGTGTATACGATTTGTTCAAAATGTTACAAAAAATTAAATTTTGAACCTATATCGTGAATACAAAGTTTGATGGACTCAAACAGACGTAATATATTACACATGTGAAGAGCAAATCTGGTGACTGTAACACCAAAAACTATTGCTACTATTTTTAGATATTAGTGTTTGAAAATGACAGAGAGGACACAGGAGGAATCTAGATTTTAGTTAACTCACCTTACACTCATCATATTTCTTATCTGAGCTTTCATCTGTAGTATACATTTCGAAACATACACCTATAATAGAAACAATGTTACCAGAATTATACATAGCACAAAATACCTACCTACAATTTAACTCTGTTAGGCCGGCTTTCGTTGCAGGCACTCGCTGCGGGCTTTACTTCCGATTTATATGAGTAGCCAATAGAAACTCATGTTAAACATAGAACACGTACTTAAACACGTGCTCCAATTGGCTATTCACTCAAATCGCAAGCAGGGAAAGCAACGCGCTCTTACATAAAAAGCTAGCCTTACTCAAAATATGTTTTTTTTAACTAAATATAACACCATGGCCATGAAACGCCCCAACCCAAGATCCCAAAAGAGGATCACACAGACAAATAGGGTCGCCATTAGCCTAGAGTACCCACGCAACGCATATAACCTAACCTCTAGCTCCAAACATTTTCTACACCCCAGACGAGCGGCGCAGAAATGCCTTCCAGATTTAAGAATATCTGGGAAAGAAGATTCCAGATCCTTGTGATCGCTGTAAAAAAATTAGATCGAGGGAGGAAATACCGGTAAGGCGACACCTTCAATCTTTTAATTAGATCATCAGTTTATACTCTGAAGTACCAGCTGGTTCAGATTAGCGATAGGTTAAGAAAGAAAAACGAAAATCTTTACTTGGGAAATAATCTCAAACGATAATGCGCATAACGACTCATATGTGACTCACACTGTGTCTTTACTCACTTCGAAGTCTACAGGGTGGCAAAAGACCATGTCTTACCTTTACCTTAGTAGGGCCAACACCTGTAGTCCGGAATCGCAATTCCTGAAATAAAGACGAACGAACACCAACGGTTGCAACTCAATTCAAACGTCGTATCATAACGCACAAATGCAAACAATATCTATTCACACAAATCACATGCTGGAGTCACTTCATATGCCAACGCAGAAATAACCAGAAATTCAATATATAGTTTCTTTCCCTAGTTATCACTTCTCAGCTGGCGAAAGAATCCTACCACTTGTGTACGGATTTATGAACCGACCTAATCTAATTAAAATGCATCACTCAAAACGATAGGTTTACCGAAACACAGAAATAATTTAGTATCAATTGCTGTCAACATCACGTAACGATTAGTAGCTAAATTCCAATGAATATCATGTCAAACATTAAATAACTCACTGCACATCACAAATATTACTATACACTGTATGAGGATTATCAACTAATGCCTTAAATCGTACCTGGTTAACTGAGAGGTTTCTATACTACGTTCACTGAACATAAACACAAGATTGTTCGAAGAAATATAAAAATTTCAGAATTCCAATTTATTACACTGAACTTACTTAATGCACGCTTTCGGATATGATAATCTCATATGAATCAGAACAGAATTACCGTGGAATTGAAGGAACAAACAAATTTCAATCGTCTATCTGGTATACATTGACTTAATTAAGCAGAACTGAAAGTTGTGTTGTCGAATATAAATGTACATAATTTCTATAATAATTAACAAATCTTGCTGAAATTTCCACAAAGTATTTCGAAAACATTGTTATTTAATTTAAAAAAGTTTTATCACAGTATTACTTACAAGCATGAAGTTATTGTCCAAAATAATCGTATAGAAAGAATCAAGTTTGCGTTATTAAATGCGTGACGTCATTACAGATGATTACTACATTATACAAAAGACGTACTGAATAAATCTTGAAAAATGCAAAATGAGGTTATAAAATATTACTTTTTATCGGAGAATAGTGGCTGGAGTTGAAACCAAGTTTATTTAACCATGTCGAATAATATTAAATTTTACTATTAACATCAAAACGGTATGCAAAGATGGTCGAACAGACATGTTGTTAATTTTACTAAGTAATGAACATATGCGGTAGTTGTCAACATTGCTAACCGGGAATTTCGAAAGGATTTGGAAAACTGGAGACGAGAAATTGGCATATGATTATTGAAATCTAACGATCCGATACTTGTAATGTAAGAATTCGGTTAATAGCGGCCCCATACTGAAATTTAGAACATACTGTACATTCTGACAAATAATCTCAAAACCAAAATATTAAATTTAATGAATTGAAAATTTCGAAACAATGTCGCCGCTGAAAAGTCCTGGTAGCACTTGTATCGGTTATATTCTTCTTAATATGAATAATGGACGAAATCAATCGAAATATTTTCAGAATATATACTAAATTCGGCGTTTATATTTACCACTCGTAGATAGGGCTTAGGCAGTACAGATGACGGAAAGCCCATACGTCCATTCTTCTAGTCATTAAAATTGGAACTGAACTAACAAGGCGTGGGAGAGCAGTTCTCCCAGCAAACGGACAAGAAGGTTGATTCACACCAATCAGCAAAAACCAAGTCACAAAGCATTGACTAGGGTCCAATCAAAAACAAGCACTAGATCCAAGTCACTGCTGCGCGACTAACGCAAACCTAGATGGATAATGGTTAAAACCCAAAGCAAAAACTAAAACGAAACACGCTCAAAGAGTCTAAAACCAACCAAAGAGAATGAGCTAAAGAGAACACACAGAAAAGAAACAAAACGTAGACTAAGAAAATAAAAGGGGGAGAAAATAAATATAAAAAATGGAATAGCAACTAGGATGTTACAACCAGAACACAACCATATTTTTGAGTATATGGTTTTAAAAGAGTAAATTCACAATTTCCACTTTGTTGTACACTGGAAAAAGTGGAAACACGAAATGGATGAAAGTTACTCCGCTTTACGGAGAAATAAAAATCGAAAATTAGCGTTTTGTTGTATTTACTCTTAAACGTGGATATAGTGTAAGCGTTTTAGTGGAAAGATTGGTAAAATTAACTCCATTTTAAAGTTTAACATTTTCCTTGTTAAAGGTTAAATAGCTTAACGTTAACTGAAAATGGGTTGAAACTGGCCAAAGTGATTTGTCCATGAACGTTCAACTTATTTTAAGCTTAAACCTCGGTCATTTTCTAATCGAAGTGTAAGCTAAACAGGTAATTTTGAGGTTACATACTTTTGTGGATGAAGTTTAAACCTTAGTTGGATATTATATAATCCAGTAATAGGAGTAACGTTACTTGCTTGTCACTGAACGCCCCGCCATTTTAAGTGTTTATATTTCCTTTACACTATGAACAGTAAACAGTTCACTGGTGGACCGAGAACGGCAAGGGTTGCATTGGCGGAAACATAAATTAAGTTAGGTATAAATCTTTACACTGTAGCAAACGTATCTCTCCTTTTTTCACGAGACATTCCTCGTAGTAAAATCATAAACGTGTTAATGATTAACCTCCTTCGCAGTAAAACCCTAGCTATAGGTATCACTCGGAAAGCCAGAAACGCCAACTGCCTTCGTAGCGAGAACCAGCTCGGACGTGCCACGACGAAGACGTTCTGGTTTTGAGCTCTGTGTATACAGGGTGTTAATGACTGGTGACTCAAGCAAGTGAGCGAGTGTCTACAGTTAAATTGGAATTTTGATATCTTTATATGAACTATTAATATTACGATTCTAAGTGATGGCATATAGGTCTAGTGCTATAGTACAACGAATTAACACTTTACGAGTGGATTTGGGACAATTACAAACGAAATTAAGTTTTGAAACCTTACATGAAGCGATTAAGAGGGACTTATATTTGAACCCGGAAGACATCTTGTCTACAGAATCTGATTCGAACTTTCGTTCATGTTTTATTAAAGTGGTGTCACAACAAGTAGCGGATCGTGCTTTGAAACTGAGTGAAGGCAAAATTACTTATGTCTCCTGCTGGAACGTCCCGCTTGAGGTTGGTGACGATATTTTGACGCGTATTTTCAGTCAGTACGGTACCGTGTCTCGCGTCTCTAAGATATATTTCCCCGTTAATTCAGTCTCCCACACGTGTATACTGGGAAAGACTCATTCATTTTTACGAGCTGAAAATACAAGTACCCCAGTATCTGTCCATTTTCAACTTTAAAGTTCGTACGAGAATCCAACGAACAATAGTGAACCAGGCAGAATCAGCGGCCGAATACAACCGGCGACAAGAACATTCTATTAGGCAGACACCGAGTGGAGAGGCCCATTGAATTCAATTTTGAAGCGTTTCCCCTTCTATTTACTCAACGCCAGAGGAAACCTTCCCATAAACAAGAAGACATTGGCAACCCTGAGCATCAAAGTGCAATCGAGTCGGAGCCAGGTCATACACCAGCTGGGAACTCCCAGCAGGAGGGAGGGGAAAGCGACAGGCAGGAAGAGGTTCCGGCCGAGTTCATTCCACCCACACAGCAGGTACAAAACATCAACCCAAGTGTTCCTTGCACGCCCACCGTGCTCGAAGTACAAGACAGAGTTAGTTACGGTTAATATCCCCCTTACAGAAGCAAGTGTTTTAAGTGAAGTGGCTGCAGGTCAAGCAGCAGTGAGTGGAGGAAGTATTACACCCAGTGTTTCGCGACGGTCTTCTACCGGTGATTTTTTAGTGGCAAAGAAAGTGGCCCGGAGGGGGAGTTTTTGTCCCCATCCTCTTCTGACGAAACTTTAGAAGTGATCAAACAGAAAGGAGGAAAACGTCAACGCCCGAAAACACATAGCAAATCGGTGTCGTAGCCATCCAAACTTCGTCACCAAAAAAAAAAGGCGAAAGAAGTCTGCGAACAAAAAATCGTAGTCAAGAAATTGGAGGAGGCAAACTAACAGGTGCAAAAGCAACATCGCAACCAGTCAGCCGCGATCGTCACAGCGACGGTAGCCAGTAAGTACAGACATCCCCCAGCAAGCACATACGCCAGGAAAGGTACGTACTTCCTTTTCATCTATACCATAGACATAAATAGACATATTCACCATGCTACGTTTCCAGACCCTTTTTGTGTTCTCATTATGGCTTAACTTTTTCATGAGTGCTGGCCCTCACACCTTAAAGGCATGCAGTTTTAATGTCAACAAGGCCATACATGCTCTAAAAGTCGCAGAGGTTAGACAAGTGCTTAATCAACAGTCCATCCAAATCGCGGCTTTACGAGAGACGCAAGTTAATACATGGATAATTGACCATTACCATACCATCGATAATTACAATAATGATACTGACGTAGGGATATCGTTATTATTGAGGCAAGATTTAAATAATAGTGACCTTTTTTTACACGACAGTGGTAGACTTATATCGGTCAAAGTGCAACAACTAGTAATAATAGCAGTTTATGCTAAAAGTGGTTCCCAACATAGTGTACAGCGAGAACAGTTTTTTATAATGTATTAGGTAATGAGCTTCAGAAACACCATAATTATCCAACTATTGTACTAGCAGATGTTAATGCTACCAGACTTGCAATAGATAGTGTAACGGGCTAGAAATCTTAGTCGTGGTTTACAAAATATATTCACAGAATATAACCCAAAAAGATATTTGGCAGCAATTAAGGCCCGGTCAGACTGGCCATACCTATTTCTACCCGAAAGGAAGTTCGCGTATAGATGTCATCTATGTATCACCCCATTTCAGAGGCAAAATACACAAGGTGGCATTGGAAAGGCTCATATTTTCTGATCATTTAATGATCGTAGCTTCTTTGCACGGGTCAATATCGACCCATTTATTTTGTAAATACACTTGGAAATGTAACGAATCTATTCTTGATAACCCTGAGTATGTCTTATTAGTTCACAATCTTTGGCAATATTATTTAACGAAACCGCAGGTGCAAACCAATTTACAGCGCTGGTAGACGAATTTAAAAAAAACTGTTAGATTTGAAACTAAAAACTTTTGTAAACAATTATACCAGGAACAAAGGAATCAGGTTCAGTATTATTATGCCCGGTTGAACCATTACACTGCCTTGGCCCAGGAAGCCACAAAGTGGCTTACACAGGTCAAACAAAAGCAAAGTGTGCTCGCAAATTACAGAATAAACAGATACAAGGCCAGCGCACACGGTCTAAGTTGACACAATTAGGGGTGATGGAAGCTCCCATCTACCCCCATATCATTAACGAACGAAAAAGAGCAAAATTGAAAATCATCAATAGCTATATAAACAACACAGGGTTGCAAGTAGAAGGACAGGAAATATACCACAATATTAGAAAAGATTATAAAGACTTTTTTCAGCAAAAAGAATCACATCCCGATGCTTTTCTGAAGCAAGTACCGACCTGGAACCGGCTTTCCCCAACAGCAGCTACCGAGATGGAGCGCCCTTTCACTTCAGCGGAGTTATTAGTAGCGCTGTAAAGTATGAAACAAGGCACGTTCCCGGGGGAGGACGGTTTCGGAGTCAGATGGTATCTCAAATTTCATCAATTCATTCTTCCGGTTCTCATCCAACTATTCAATGCTTTTTTACACGATAGGCCCATCGACCAGCCCTTTTCAGAAATTTTAGCTACACTAATTCCAAAAAAACTGCTAACAAGTATCGTATGATTTTTTTACTTAATGTGGACTATAAAATCTTAGATAAAGCTCTGATGTTACGATTTCAGCCACATATGCAAGACTTATTGGATGATAGTCAGGGAGGCGTGGCTCACACACAGGTCATGCTCGCAGACTTGAGAGAACTGCTTCACATTTACAAATTTCAAGGTGTGCCAGATTTTGTGGTTATATGAACGGACTTCCAAGAAGCTTTCTCGACCGTCAACATTCAATATTTAACCAAAGTTTTGCAGCACATGAATTTCCCCCCTGCTATCATTACATTACTTAACCATCTTTTCAAAATACGAACCATCCATTTACAGGTCAATCGCAGAACGCTATCCGAATTCCGTATGGAGAGAGGACTAAACCAGGGTTCTAGTCTGTCACCCCACTTATTCATGCTAGCATTAACACCTGTCATTCAAGTGATCAAATCACATCTAACAGGTATGACATACCGTCACAATACGCTCAAGGCGCTCGTTTACATGGACGATGCCATCTGGATAGCGAGGGACGAACACGAAATAACCAAGGTCCTAGCCATTTTAGATTCCTTCAAACTAGCCTCCAATATTGAAATTAACCCGCACAAAACGCAAATCTTACTAATGCCTAATGTGCCTAAGGCTAAGTATCAACAGTACGGCACGGCAGTACCTTCTCTTGACGATTTAGGCATTCGATGGGACCCTACCATACAACACACGATCGATCTGAACTCACAACGTCTTGCACAACGCATCATTAGTGAATTAAAAAAATATATAGGCAGTTTCTCCACCCTTTTGGCCAGAGTCCAATTTGTTAACATTTATATATTAAGTCAAGCTACGCATGTTATGCAAATATTACCACTCAATAAAAAGTCGCAAGCATTAATTGGTCAATGGATCGGTCATTTTCTATGGCATACACATATTTTCCACATCCACCGCAGTACCTGTCATTTAGCATTACAGGATGGAGAATTAAATCTCAGGGACTTTGTTATACAAGGAGTAGCATTACGATTACATCGCACTGTTCACATCCTTAGCCAGTTTCATAGTTCCTTTTCCGGACAGGTCATACAATCCGTTTGCCAATCCATAGATAAAACACTACCTCTCAATATCCAAGACTGGAAAACTATTATCCCGTATCTTACCGATATTTTATGTGACATCACTTATATGCTTAACTCTCACTTACCAATTGATGTATGGGCAGTGAAGGTATTTTATAGTTATTTAAGAACAACAAGTCAACCCACCCACCATTAGTACAACGTACTCGCATGGAGAAGGACTGGTCCGCTATTTGGCAAAACATTAATGAAATTAGACGCCTGTCTTATTTACACGATTTAGGTTTTCAACTTATTCATCAGATCTGGCCCGACAAGACACGCTTATATCAGAAGCGTATAATTAATAGTGATTTATGTGTTTTATGTCAAAACCCAGACAGCTTAGTGCATCAACTAACAGAGTGTACCACAAAAATCAATATCTGGATGCAGTACAAAATTATTATGAACAGAATTACTCGAGGTTTTTTTCACAGTTTTACTACTGAGCAGATCATCTACTATCCGGCATTCAGAGTTTTTCCACGGGCAAAGAGACGTATCATGTACTGGATTACCATCCAAATCATTTATATCTTACTATATCAACAGCACGTCACTGATGTAAAATATTATGTGCAATACTTGTTAGAGCAATTTCAATATATGGAAATCGATAAAAAGGATAAGTTATATGGTAATTATTATAGGGCCATTTATTTTTAAGGCAGTTCATTATTGTTTTCATGTTGTTGTTTTTTTTCTCTTTTTATGTTTAGCTTTTTCTTTGTGTTCTTCTAAGGTATATAACAAAAGCCAACCATAAACAAATATAACTACAGCCTCTAGAAAATTATGAGCCTTTCGCAATGCACTATTTATTAGGTATCCGCACATGTAACACACTTAATTTTTTATTTCTTTCCTGTATGTGTTCATGCACAAATTTTGTTGAATAAATATTAATATAAAAAAGTAGCTAAGTGCCAAGAGCGTCTGACCAGTGTGCTTGTAGACCCTGGATCGAAACCCGACCACTTCAATTTTTTTTTTTAATTTTAAAGGAATATTACCTTTTATTCTTTTCTACTTTAGAAAATCTACTTTTCTGCTTGAATGAAATACTTTGGAACAATCAACACGCATTTTGAAATTTTACAGAAAGTAAAACGTTCAACCGAAAACTGACTGAATGTAGGTTAATCCAAAAAGTGGAGGCAGCTCAGCTGCCTCCATTTCTTGGGTGAACGTTGTGTCTCCTATTTTTACAGTGTACCTATATAGTTATTTTCAGGTGTTATTATGTTGAAACTGCATTATGTTGTTATGTGATGTAATGTCATGCATTTATTGCACATAGTTTAAATAAATTATTGAGCTTAAATAAATTTATCGTTAGAAAGATGAAATATGAAACAAGAATGTTAAGATTAACAAGTACAAATTATTGTAATTTGAGAGTGCTTCTTTACTGACTTGTATGTTGCAATCTGACAACTACGCTTCCCGAAGCTGGAAGAGAAACCAAAGTAAATAACATTCTAGTAAATAACAAATAATTTCTACCGGCAGGAACCAAACAATATTACAGGTTTACCTTGTAACAAGATACACTAGAAGTAGGAATAATTGTTCTTCGATGGAAAATGCCGATGAATCATCAACTATTATTTCCATAATAATATGCATTTACATGGATCACTAATGGTTATGGACAATTGCGTACAGCAGTTAACTTCTAGAGAGAATTAGCACTCAGACGTAGCACACGAATTTACTTTCAAGAAATATATGTCAAGAAAATTAACCCATAAATCCATAAGCCTATTACATTTTACATAATATATAAATGACCAAGTATTTTAAATAAAATATAGAATTACGATTAGCCCCATCAGGCTGTTCACTGACTAATATTTACGGACAACTTGTAACGTTGCTCACGTTTGTTCAATGTAATTAAGTCTCTTTTGTTTGTTTTCTATCGTATGCGCCACCTCTGAATTGATTTCATATAGATTTTGCTCTTAAATCATATATGAGAATATTCTGTGCGAAAGGTTATATAATAACTTCATTTGAAAATATACGACGAACCTTGGAACAATGAAATTCTTTTGTGTCTATAGCCCAAAATGTAGAATTCGGATACAGCGAAATTGTAATACATGTGTGTGTATGTGAGCAACATTTGAATTTCTTATGCGGATGAATACGAATGAAAATGGGACAAAACAAGGAACTATTATCGGATGTAAAGGTAAAAGAACAAATGTTATGTAAAATAATTACTTAAAAAGTATCAAATAGTACCTGCGCGCACGAATCTAGCTCAGAACTATATTTTGCCAGTGTAAGAATATGTGATGCGGCATTTGTATACAAGTAGGTCCAGAGCAGATCTAAATCATATCTCCTTGGGCTTCGAGCCGAACCACATCGAGCTCCCTTGTTTGATGTGTCTCTTCTTCGGACAGCAAGTCCGCTAATAAACCTATTATCATTAATTGCTTTTATGCTTTATAGCCTTATTAATCAAGAATACTCTTTGGAATTGTGTTCTATAGCCTATTCCCTGCTTCGGCCAGTCTTCACCTTAGGCAGGCTGGGGTTCCTACACAAGTTCTTAGCGTTGACCAGTCTTCGCCTCAGGCAGGTAGTGGTTCCCAACCTGTTCCTTGCTTCGGCCCGTCTTCACCTCAGGCAGGCAGGAGTACTCAACCCATAACCTGACGTTGATCCGTCTTCACCTCAGGCAAATCATCGTTACTCTTCAGCCTCTGCTCGTCTTCACTTCAGGCATTCAGTGGTTCGCAACCTTTACCTGGGCGTCGACCAGTCTTCACCTTAGGCAGAAAGTCGTCACTCTTGGCTCCAACCCATCTTCATCTCAGGCAGGAAACCGGGTCATTAACCAAACATCTAGTCTCTGTCCGTTTTCACTTCAGGCAGATAGTGGTTCTCAACCTTTCCTTGGTGTGGGCCAGTCTACATCTTAGGCAGGCAAACACTATCCTTAGCTTCAGCCAGTTTTCACCTTAGGCAGGAAGAAGTACTCATTAAGTATTTTCTCTCTTGTACTAAGAATATTTTGCCTTTCAGCATCGCGAATGATTTATCTCGCGCCCATAGCCGAGGTAGAATTAGTATATGAGTGATATGTATATTCTTCTGGGGTTACAATAGTGGGTAGGGTAATACATTCCCCTATAGCTAGTACTCTCTGGTCCTTTACAAACTTCAATTTCATTTATCGCCGATACTACATAACAATGCCAGAAGCCCTTGTTAAAGGATCAATTGTTCGAAATAGTTGTTACCTACTTTTCTGGAGCAGCAAGCTGAATGTGGAGTTAACTTGAAAGAACTATAGAAAATGGGAAATTGTTCATGCTATTGGATATTACTACAAACTGTGGTTTTATATAGCGTAACCTGGGTCTATTTCGATTAAAGGGAGTTAAACAGAAGAATAAACAGGTCAATAACTTCATGATTTGCCATATCCCCCCGGCCATGGTACTTTAGTAAATGGAGTGAAGACTTAAAAAGAATCTGGCAAATCATAGCCGTATTGATATGTTTTGCACCTCTAATCGATCTAGCCGCTTGATCATAATCAACTTATAAGTACAAAACTAAACCTTGCCTAAAAAGAGATCTTGTAAAAAAATATGTACTTCTTAGTACAATATGAACACCACTTAAAGCAGAAATATCCATAGACCTACCGAAGCTGAACGATATCTTGGACGAGATATTGTACAACAAGAAAACGATGGTCCCTCTAGCCCAAACAATAACTTAAGAGGTGACCAGGAAAAAGGCTTCAGGAGGGATACTATGCAAGCTACTATGAATGGCATCTTGTTCAGCACTATAAGTCAGAGATCAGGAGAAGGATAAAGATAATAAACCTACAGAAACCTGACTTGAATTTGGTTGAGTTCACCAAAGCAAAAGCCAATGTTGAAGGGAACATCAAGCTATTCTGCGGAGAATGGAATTAAGTGCCAACGAGGAGGTTCCTATTCAATACAGACAGTTAGTACTGAAGTCGGAAGAAAACTGGAATTAAATTTGCAAGAATTTAAAGCCCGCTTTGGTTCTAAGGCCACGAAGGAATAGTTCAATGTGCCAATTGAACTTCGCGCTGGACTTATTAAAAATAAATCTACAAGCAACTCCAAAGAACAAGACACCTACTCTCAAAAATCAGAGAAAACCCAAGAGGAACAGATACCGCCACCCAGACGTCTCAGGAGAGAAATCCAAGAGAACCTGTTCGAAAAAAAGAACTAAAACTGCAACATATAAGTACCACCTTTTCAAGACCAACAAAACATTCTGAAAAGTGAAAACTTGCTTTCACAAAGACAAAACCTTATAATAAATTAGGATTCTCCTCCAACCAATAACTCCCACAAGTTGCATAGAAAAGAGAAAGAGAAAAAGGGGCAGACGCACAACCAAAAAAAAATTAAAATGAATGAATTTCTTATTTACGACCTGACAAAGAAGAATTTGACATAAGGTAGACATCTTAGACGAAGACCTTTTCGATTTGTCCCACACTTAAATCGAATACCTTAATCCTCATACAACTTCATACCATGAAGTGAAAATTTTCGGGTAGAGCATGGATAAGTATTACCAGAAGGTCGTGAGACGATATCAAATTTACAGAAATACAAAATGGCCCCCGGCATGCTGGCCATTTATAGGAGATATTAGTACTCCTTAAAATCAGAACAAAACAAAACGAAACCTGACCCCAAAACCAAGGACGTGCAATAAATACACTTAAATCAAGATAAGACACTCTTTATCAAACCCACAGAATAATCAGCGAAGGATTGGCATTCTAGGAAAACAAGACTATGAAGAAGATGCTTTGCTACAACCGAAAAATTAAAACATCAAAAAAATTGAAATAAAGGAAATAATTAATAACAAATAAATAAATTCTAAAACCAATTAGGGATACAGATGGATCTGGAACTGGAGCTTAAAGGGAAATCAAGAAACTCGTACAGAAATCCTCTAATGGAGTCCATCGCAACCTACTTGGCGAAAGATGTACAGAAAATGTGCACAACTCAAATAGAGTAAGGTGCTATAAAATAAACTATATGGCAAATTGATAATTGACAGATGTACACATAATGCACACGAAGTGTATACGCAGATTCACATTCGAAAATAAATAAAAACGTCGTAGATAGTGAGTAAGCACGGTAAGCTGATAGTCACAAAGAGAACTCGTATATACATACGATATACTACATTGGAGGTTTATCTACTACATTCGTCAATGAGACAACAGACGTAGGGGTTACATCCTCAAATTGAAGAATCTGTTAGCACGTGTGAATGGAATGCCCGGGTTAAATGCCTCACCCACTACAGGAATCGACGTCGTGATTGCTGAGTATGTTAGCGGAGTCAATAGTAGATCACCTTTCACGCAATACGACGGTTCCCGCTAGATTCAATAAGGTCAGCTAACAGTCATTCGAATAGTAGAGTATGCAATAGACCAGCCTCCTCTGGAATTGGCCAGTCACTAATGCGAAGTTTACTGTCTCTGTTATAACTGTGATGTCAAAGCTTGAGTTTTTCTAACTTTATCGTCGGGCGCTAGGATTTTCATTACATTAATGTGATTTGAATAAAGAGCTTAGACCAAGTGTCCTTGATAATATCCCACTGACTAAAAATAATAATTTTCACATGATGTGCCCACTTTGTAGTGCAGCCAAATTCCAACACTATCAAACTATCTCTCCTCTCTCTCTCTCTCTCTCTTTCTTTCTTTCTTTCTATAATAATTGTTAGTTTTCTTGAAAATGGTTTCTCGACTTTCCACGAAACGGCCAGGGTTTCGTTTTTCTTGCGGGTTATACCCTAAAATTTAGGAGGATGTTGAGGGTGTTAGATGGTGTAGGGAAATCCCTGCAAGCTAATTACGAAAACTTTGGACCTTTTCATTTCTTAGATAAACAAATGAAGATAAGTAAAGTTTAAAATGCAAAATATATATTATTATTACGAATTTTGCTGTTTTAGGACACCTTCATGATACTTAAATTGTGTTGAATTAACACCACAAACTTCAAATACCATATCGATTCTTTTCACACCACCGAACGTCATCCTGTATCACCGGGCCTGTGTAGACCTGTAACACGGCCCCCTCCGACTGATTTGTGACTGACCGCATTGTGGGAATAATAACAAAGTCCTGTAACAACCATATAATTCGAGTTGTAACGCTTAAGAATAATATTCTGTATATTGCTTAGCGCTCGATTCTCTACATACTGAAACCAATTAATTACTTCACCACAATTTAAAATCCAAACAATCCATACAACTTTTGATGTGATTGGTTCGAGACTCGCCATACATTAAACAGAATTTAATCTGTTAAACGAATTCCTTAAAGAAATACAATCTCCATTTCTACTGCCTCCTCGCTTCTTTTAACCTATTCAATTAACTAAAGATTAACCCGATTAGTTACAATTTCAAACGAAAAGTCTACTTCTAAATAGACACTAAATTTAAGTTTAGAAACATTGTCAAGAAGAACCTTTTATAAGCTACAATTGTGATAAAAACACTGCTATCCAGATTCATTCTCTACCAAATTTTAACTGTGATATAAGTATAAGATTAGGACTCTTGTATACGCAAAGTTGTTATTTGTGTTCTTACAGAGAGTTGACTAAAACTCAAACCGAACTGTCTGGATACTTTCCTGTTCCCAGTGATCACATATTGTTATCAATCTCTGTTCTCTTACCAAATTCTTCCACTCGATGTTCATCCAAACATTCTGATGTGTAATTCACGGTTAGGTCCATCAAATAGCGGCGTTTCTTTTCCTTCTCATCATCATTCTCTCCATCATCTCCACGGACCTGTTGGTGAGAAAGAGACTACATCACAAAGAAGCTAAAAACACGGAATGATGCAAAATTTTGTAGTGTCAACTAAATCTTCCAGACGAAACATAGAGAATAGAAAATATGAGAACTGATTAAAATATATCAAAGAAATCGTACTGGCGCCTATCACCACGTCAAAAGGCTTAATTCGCCGGTGTTTCATTCCATGTTTTAGGAATTGGTTGCTAGAGAAACAGTTCCGAAGTCACGTCGTATGACTGCATGAGATATAGCGAACATGTCACATCAATGCGGTTCCTAGAGAATCTGTGTCGGAACCTGTCATATCTCGTAGCTGTCGGACATAAGGAAGTATAAAGAAATTGTAGAGCTAAATGGAAAGGAGAGCTTTTACATAGGAAATATATCTATTTAGCTTCTGTCTACAACAAAACTTGAAAAGGTTAGAATCCAGAATCAGATTCAGATTTATTGCGTTCAGTTGACCACAGATATAACTTATAGTACAACGGTTTAGAACATGTCACAAAGTATCGAATATAATACAAGGCTACATAAAATTTTATACATACCATAACAATCAAAAGAATATGAATAAAAAATTATATAAATGATAAATTAAAAATAATTTGATTAAATATACTGATACACATTCCAGCCAAATTAATTAAAGCAGGAGGAACGGCACTAATCAAGGAACTACATAAATTGATAAGTGCTATATGGGAAAGGAAGAGCTCCCAAAGGAATGGAAAACCTCAATAATAGTTCCGATTTACAAAAAAAGGCGATAAATCAGACTGTAATAATTACCGCGGAATCTCGTTACTTCCAACCAGTTACAAGGTATTAAGTAATATTCTGTTAACACGCCTGAGTGTATACATAGATGAAATAATTGGAGATCACCAATGTGCAGTTGGAAGAAATAGATCCACGTTGGACCAGATTTTCGCCTTGAGACAAATTTTGGAGAAGAAATGGGAATACATTGAGTTCACCAGCTATTCACTGATTTAAGAAAGCATATGATTCTATCAAAAGGGAAAAGTTATACAGTATCCTGATACGATTTGGAATTCCGAAAAAAATGGTTCAACTAGTGAAGATGTGTTTCAGCGACCCCATAAGCAGAGTACGGATAGGTCAGATGTCAGATAGTTTCAAGATTCGCAACGGATTGAAACAAGGCGATGCCTTGTCACCACTACTCTTTAACTTTGCGTTAGAATATGCGATTTTAAAAATTAAAGAGGACACAAAGGGACTATCATTGAATAGTTTGAATCAACCATTCGTATATGCGGATGATGTAGATTTAATAGGGGACGATATAGATGCATTACAAAGCAACACCGATGTCTTAGTAGAAGCGTGTGATGAGATAGGTCTACAAAATACATTATAACAAGCCGAAACACAGGGAATGAAGGAAATAAAAACATAATAATTAGGGATGAGGTCATAGAGAAAGTAAACAAGTTTAAATACTTGGGAGCATACGTAACAAGCAAAAATGAGGTCACGGGAGAAATAAAAAGTCGCTTAGTGTCGGGGAACGGATGTTTCTATTCAGTCTAAATACTTATAACATCGCAATTAATATCAAGGAAATTGAAATTGAAAATATACAGAACGGTTATTCTGCCGGTAATACTTTACGGTTGCGAAAGTTGGAGTACGACACTAGCAGATGAACATAAATTACCTGCATTTGGAAATAAGGTTTCGAGAAAGATATGCGGGCCGAAACGGGACGAGATGACTGGAGAGTGGAGGAGACTACATAATGAAGAACTCCACGGACTGTACGATTAACCAGATGTTGTAAAAATAATGAAATCGCGACGACTAAGGTTGGCAGGTCATGTAGTTCGGATGGGGGAAAAAGCGAAGATTGTATTCTATCCTGGTTGGAAGGCCGGATGGAAGGAGACCATTGGGAAGACCAGGACGTCGTTGGGAGGACAATATTAGAAGAGATCTTCGACAAGTAGGTGTTCGTGATGAAAACTGGCTTGATATTGTCCAAAATAGAATCCAATGGCAAACGCTTGTTACTGCGGCGATGAACTTGCGAGTTCCATAAGCCATAGAGTTAGTTAGTTCGTTAGTTAGATACAACCTATACTACGCAAATTGTGATTGAGAATTTGAGTACAGTAAAAAAAACGCTTAGTTACAAATTTACCTTGGAGTACGGCCTTCTATCAATGTTTCCTGTCATTCTCTGTCTTCAAAATCAAAATCTTCGTCCACTGAGTAAAAATTATTTTTAAGCAGTATATATCTGTCTGAAGCAGTGAACTGATTTAAAATGTTTTTCTTATATGGATTGGAAGTTTATTATACATCATCATTCCCATGTACTTCCGGATTTTGGAAACAATGTATTATTGTGCGTGATAACAGTTAATTTCTGATGACCTCTAGTAAAATGAACATGAATCGCGTGACTTCTAAAATTTTGAGAGATTTTTTCAAGTAACTTTTAGCACTTCAGGTATACATAAACAAGGAACAGGCTTTAATTTTAACGAAATGAACAATATTTTGCAACTGTGTCTACTGGGTTTTCTGGCAATAATTATTCTGATTGCTTTATTTCGTAGTTTAAAAAACTTTATAAGACCGTTCGATGCCCCCAGAATGCTGTGCCATATATTACTTGAGAGACAAATATGGCATTGTAGAGATATATAATGATTTTGATTTCCGGTATAGGAACAAGAGATCTGATTACGTACATTGAGGAGGAAAGCTTATTGCACAAAGTGGTAGTTCAAATGCATGTCTTCACTTCTACGAGAACTACTTATTACTGCAGTATATATCCCGATAATTCTTTCTATTGTCTGTAGAAGATGAAACAGGTTCCAATTTCCATCTAGCTGTCTCTACAGGGTTTGACTTTAAGTTATCACTCAGCTTTCCATCTTTTAAAGTTTGCATATTCTTTGGCAGGCAGTTGGGCACCTTGCGGGAAAGACATACGAATTTATATTGGGTCTTACTAATAGTAATTTGCAGAGAGGGGTGGGGGAATTTCATATTGTGGTCGGAAGGATGCAAGGAATACATCTACTTCTAGCCATGATCGCGTTAGGCCTACAGCTGATTCGGCTATCCTTAATACTCCAAATTTATTAAATGGAGGGAGTGGAGTTAGTACGCTGGGAGGACTTAAAGCTGTCTGGGGCTTTGGACGCTTTAAAACAGAAGACCATGACGACTTATCTGAGGGTGAGACATTGAAGGATTCACTCACATTTACACTTTCTTGTTGCGTAACTCTACTATCTCTTAGTTTATTAACATCTTCGAGTAGAATTTTTATAATTTCGTTTTTAGAGTTCAATTCTTCTTTCAAAATTAAGCAAGATGAACACCAAATTTTGGACTGATCATTGTTATTGCCGTCACTGCTGACGTTGCCTAACAAAAAGTGTGCAGCGTTAGCTGATATGAAGTCCAAGTTCTACTACGACTTAGAATGGAGAACAGAAGAAGATATGGGCCTGCTATAGAGAATTGTTTTTCAATAAGCACGGTGTTAGGTGGCTTCCCGATTACGTACTCACAGTCTGCCACTAGGGCTGTCCCGGAAGGGACTGATGCTTGAGCCTGGAATTGTCTTCTACTTAAATGAATCTTCGAACAAGGTTGGTGGACGTAGAAAGCTAAGGTACCGAGATCTGAGTTGACCTTGTGTTACAACATTTACAGGGCCATTGTAAATAAAAGCTTCATTTTTATATATCCAAGGATTAGGTAACATTTCCTAAGTCGAAAATGCCAAAATGTCAAATTCAAATAGGTAACATATCTGTATGTTAAGAATACCAATATTTGAAATTATGATTAAAAGTCAAATGTATAAAAGTAGAATCCCCTTCATTCTCTAATATATAACTTCCACATCGCAAAATCTATTGCGCATGATGCGCTCTTTCCTTATTCCTACCCTACATAATTTAGAACAACCCATGAACTGCTTTCTTCCTTTTCAAACATTTCCCAGTAAACCGTGAATTTGAAGCATAAACTGTGATAGAATTTTTTTTCTAGGTAAAGAATCATACTGCCTGAGATCAACGCAAGACTACAAATGAGTTTATTAACGCAGTAATGAACATAACCAACGTGCGACAATGGACAAATAAGATCCAAGAACGAAAGATTGTTATTCCTAACAAATCAAGAAGCTCCCAGCCGTTAAACTCCCTCTCCAACGACAACCGAGACTCTTGACTAACTTTTGAGAAAAGATGGCCGAATTACCATTCAGGAAGTCGCTGACACCTAAACGTATGCTATAGTTCAACCCAGACCAAGCAATGATTGCTGACTTAGGTTAAACGAGAAGTCCGGAATACAATGTGGTTTTCACGGTAGCTCACGATAAAGTGGAAGCAAACACATGCTAAGAACTTCTGGAAAGTACAGGTACAAGGCGACACTTTCTTCTCAAATCTAGTCACTGGTAATATAATTACCGTACCTCCATGATCCCACAAGGGAGAACCAAACCAAAAAATGTGTGACGTTGCTTCTTCATGTCCCAAATAGATTTAATAATAGCTCTGTTCCATTGTGATTTTGTTTTGGAAGAATGAAAGTAATAATTGGATGGAGTTGTAGATATGGACCGCGGTGAACAGTTTTGACTATCTCAACACTATCTACAAACTAATGGGTGTTATCAAGAAGAGAAGCTTACAAATATCTGTGAAGCTATTTAGATTCATCACTACGAGAACAGAACACACATGTTAATCGCCACAATTCAGGGTATTGCGAAAATTGGCTGCCCCTTTACCTGTTACTCAGTTTAGGGACCAGATCTAAGTAATTTACAAAATACAATTTTGATAGTAATT
>JAGDQP010026592.1:0-12913 GCA_022664845.1 Lepisma saccharinum
ACCAAATTTTATTTTTTCTAAACCCTACCATTTAGACTGTGTATTCTTTGAAATTTTATATTTGGCGGCCATTTTGAATTCACCATGGTGATTTTTTTAAAAATGTCGGAATACTTATCATCCTTCACCTTCATGCCAAATTTCTTGTTTCTAGCTTATTGCAAACGACATAAACAATTTGATGAGTCAGTGATCCTAAAATTCGCAGATTTTACGGGTCCACAACTCGAATATGCTTTAAACTACGAATATAAAAGTTGACATACATGCACATATTTGCCATATCTTCTTAACTTCGGAAGCTCATATTCCTATCTTTAACATCTTTTTTCTTATGGGGCCTCGAAATCACCGATTTCTACAGGAGTTCGACATCAACTCTTGTTCCTGTATAACATGCTTCTGGCAGTGCTGACGTTTTGTGACGCAGAACTTGGCTGCATGCCCTGCCGTGCATGTTGATTAAGCTTCGTCTTAAGAGCCTTTAATCGTTTATAAACAATATCAGTGACTTAGTGTTGTTTTCGGCACTGATTCGTATAGAAAATTATTGGAGGGAAGAGTTTGTGGTAATATCTGGACAAGGCGTAGTAGATGGCACAACTATCTTTTGATACGTTGTATAGCCAATTACGCTTATAGACTTCTAAAGAGTCTATATTAGTTTCCCAAGAATATAGGCAACTAAGTGTATTCGCCACTTATGCACACAAACGTCTATGGGAGAGGGTAGCTAGGCGGGTTTTCTGGGCCAGTGGTAGAACATGACAGAACTAAACTTTAATATGTTGTAGAGCTAATTAAGTTTCGTATAAAGAGCTTATAATCATTTACGGAAACATTGGGAATTTACGAAGAATGCTTCCCAACTGTAAAAGAGGCTCAGAAAATCTGAAATGTACAATTGGTAGTCCGCTTCCAGTTATTCCTTTGGGTAAAGTTGTATCTGCTTATTTTCATAAATCTCCATGTAATAAATAATAAGTAATAGCCTTATAAATTTATCAGGATCGCGAAGTCGTACTATGGGAACATTGGCATATTTAATTAAATATATTCCCATTCAATTAAGAAATCAAAATGAAATATGGAAGAATTAATATAGAATGTATAGGTAATCCATAGCTATTCATTGTGCTATCATAAGTGACACAGTATTGGCAGCTCTGTATAAAATTTAATTTTAACAAAGAGACTACGACAGGTTATTACATATTGTGAAAGCTCACATCAAATCAAAAATAATATACCACACATGATATGCAGTATTGCAAACTTTGGAAGAAATAAGATGGAAAGTCAGTCCATGGGTTCATAGGACGCAAAATCCACACTCGTGGCCTAATGTGATTTGACGTGCTGCAAGTGCTATCGTGACATCATATTCTACTATGAGGCCTATGGCAGAGCTACCTAGCGGATGGATTCAAAATCGCGTGCTCTGAACAAAAAACTATTAGTTTTAGCGCAGTCAGAAATGGGAAAGCGTGCTAAGTCTATCTATTATGAGGTCTATGGTAACACCCTGTTTATATAAAAAAAATGTTGAATGACTAAAGCAGTGTTGCAAGAATATGAAACTGTTTGAGAATTTTTAAACATTAGATACATAGGCGGTACAAATAATAATACTATGCATGATACACATGAACGATCCTGATAATGATGATCAACATGATGTAAACATGCTGCTGTGCTTAGTACATATTAATAGCACATGATTTTGCAGAGATATGTAGTATTTGGCAACACCGATAAAGTTGTCATACTACGTCGTACTTTTTTTTTTTTTCAAAATTAGATAAGCTGTAAAATCTGGGAACAAAAACTACCAAGATAATATAGCGTTCAACAACCAAAACTCCCTGAAGGATCCACGGCAGAAATTGGATGTGGATTTTAACCTATCCTGAACCTGAAATACATTCTGAAACGCATTAGCGAGTACCTTGTGATAGAAGAGATTGCCTCTCCAATGTATAGGCTCCAAAACTTGGTCATCCTGGTTGCTCTTGTGTCCATTCAACTATCATCTCCGAAATGCACATTTCAGATTTTCTAAATCCGTTTGACAGTTGGGAAACATTCCTCGTTAGTGCCACCTCCCACATTCTTCCATGCACATAAGTGCCGAAAAATCTAAGTTGCTGATATATTCTGAAAATTATTACTGGCTCTCTACACTAAGCCTAAATAGCTCTACAACATATGAAAAGATGGTTGAGGTCACCTTGTACCACTGCTCCAGAAATAATAATATAATAATAATAATAATAAACTGTCGTTACCATATACTTTAATGTTAATTTCAAATACCGAAAAATTGATTTTCCTTTTTTATTCATCTCTATATTATTATTATTTTTGGGGGTAAGAATAAACTAGGAAAATCCCTTTGCGGAGTCCCTGAAAACCCTAAGTTAAAAGTTTGTTTCCGATCCACTATACTATGCGGTAGTTAGACCTTTGAACGAAGAACAAATGTACGGGCGGACATAAAAATCTTCCTTTTTTAATCTAGATTTGTCGAAAATTTAAATTAGATGTTTACCATTATAACAAAACTTTCTTTTCTCCTATCGTCAATATAGAGTAAATAAACGCCTGTGCAAAATTTGTGATGATCGGTAGAGTGCCTTGTAAAGGCGGGATCTAGGTCCTAGTTTATACTAAAGTATGTCACTGTGACCCGTTTTTTCTAAAGTTTTTCTTGAAATTATTGCAGTATGCTTAGTTTGTAACTTATCTTGAATGTAATCGGTACAGAACGCGTTACTTCTACATGTAGACTGTAAAGTAGACAGTGTTTCTTTCAGGAACAATGTTCTTTTCGGGAGGGGGGAAGTACTTTAAATCCTTAGAGAGGGTGAAAGAGGAGAATTTTAGTTGAACAATAAATTAGCCATTTTTGTTACATTTTGTTGTCTTTTTATTGGGGGAGTGGAAGACTTTTTCTCAGGGTAATACCCCCGGTCAGTTCTCTGAAAGAAACACAGAGTAGGGCATGTTGAGTTGCGATTACGTTAACCCCCTGTGTAACACTTTCACTCGTGGAATGCTACAATATCCGCAACAATCAATCTATTTTAAAAAGCAAATGAAATAAGAAGAGAGCGAATGTCAATTGATCGTGATTTAATTCTATTTTTCTCATTAATTTTAAATACAGTAATGAAAGAGCTTGTAGTAAATTAAGGCTTAAATAGTAACAAAGAAGAATTTAGAAAACAAACAAGAAGAAAGACGAGATTTAGACGTAGTTCTTCAAATTGAGCGTTCAAGCCTTCACTATTACCTCAAGTATTATATCTGTTTTATGTTAAACTTAAAGATACCAAGAATAAATTATACTTAAATGTTTGAAATCATGTGATTAACTTAGGAATGGCTCATAGTATATAGATCAGTCTCTTTCAGTGCTTGCGCATATTTAAAAGTATGACATCTGTAAGAGGAGAATTTCCTTCTTAAGTTAACATGAGTCAATTATTAATCCCTGCTGTCTATTTTTAAAATGTGAAAAGATGTAAAAAACTGCCATTTTACAAATAGATTACATTGAGAAGTAGGGTTGCCAACTAGCAAGAATTTCACCGGCAGAGCTCTAAATTTTGCCACAGGTCTGATTTCAAACGATGGCCGGCACAAACCTCTTACGCTCCCTACAGATGACCAGTATTTTATTTCTGATGATCTGAACTCACTAAATCCAGAAGAGCGGAATTTCGCCCGATTTAAGTGGATTTCATATTACGAGAGCGGAAACAGGGACCATTCTTTTATAATGGATTTAAATAGAGAGAGAAAAAAAAAAGATATAAAATTTTCACTCGAAAAACGATTAGATGTGTGGTAGTTCTTTTTGATGGGAACGTGCTCTACTTTTAAAATGAATATATTCATCTATTGAAATAACAATTTAATCTTTTAAACATGGAAACGAGTTTTGAAAATGTAAAAAGAAGCAAAATGGAGTATTTAATCATAAGTAGCAAGAAAGAAAAGCAATGCTGTTATGAATGAAAAACAGTAAATAAAACTTGAATTCGTGGAATTTGAACCTACTACCTTCCGGTCAGCGATCCGACGCATTATCCACTAGGCTAGCCATCCAACTGAGGGGAAAACGCCTTCTGAAGGTTCTCTTTCATCTCGTCAGGTACTTGATAACAACGTTCAAAGATCTCTTGACGTCCGCGGCCTGAGTCAAAGTTGTATAAAGGCCTTAAAGATTAAATTCAAGTTCCTGACGTCTTCTGGTATTATATTGTCACCGAAAAAAGTTAAAAACTCTTCACTTACTATTTTCATCTAAACGATATCAACTTCATAATATACCTTCGTCTTTCTATATATTTCACGTTAACAAATGGCCTAAAGGAAACTTGCCTATTAAGCATGATGCATCGTGAACCACTCTAAAAAGATGAGAAATCGCTCTTTCGAGTTTGAAGAATAAGTTACATCCATAAGCATCAGAATCCCGTCTAAATATCATATTTTTATTTGGCAAAGTGAAATCGTTTCGTTGAAAACAATTCTTTTCGACTGAAATTCAATAATTTTCGATGAAATCACTCTGTCATCATAAAAAGAGTGAAAACTTTCGTCCTTCTAATTTCGTGTGTAGAGCGGAGACAAGAGTTAGATCTGGAATCTGAGTTTCAACTCCATACTCTCCGCTACACTGTTTTTCTAGTCATGTGTCTGTTTTTCCTTGTTATGTGTTATTTTTATTTGTCTTCTGAGTAGCGGACAGTTCTCAGTTATTTCATATCGCTCTGCATAGTTTAAATGTCTTTTTTTCATTTTTCCTTTTATTTTCTTTGTGATTTCTTTTAAGTATGGCGCTAGTTAATTTACTTGTGTTAACTGGTATTTTAGTTTACTTGTTAAATATTGGTCTTTCTCTGGGAAAATATATCTACATGAAAATCAATGATAGTTACGTCCATTCTTGATCTATTAAAGTTGAGGAATTAACAGTCCTAATTTCCACATTTTCTTATTTTTTTATCGATTGCGTCATTTCCCTGCTCAAGGGGAGTTACATTCTACTCCTTTGTGCCTTTTACAAGTCAGTTTGTATTCCTCCCCCCTTGTAGTTTATACAATAACTTCACGTAATTTTATTTTCCACAGTTGGAAACCCTATTGATAAGCGATTTGGTTTCCTATGAAGGAAGTAAATGTGTTGTCTGGGACGCCGCATCGAACTGAGACTAGAAGTTACAGTACAATTGGCACGTTTTCTCTACAGAGTGTAGACGGTCGATGCAAAAGTGAATAAAGCTGATTTTATGGAACAAATAATGAACAAAATATTACTGTCAAATTATGTAATAATACCATTATTATTATTCCAACCTTCTACCATATTGTTGCAATTAAAAAGATAGTATGAAAGGTAAACATGGAAACAACAAAGAGTTCCCAATTTCATAGTTCAATTAACCAATTTCATAGTTCTTAAAATAAATAAGGAGATAAAAAAAAATAAACAGGAAGAAACAATTTCATCTACTATGTAAAATATAATACATCGAATTGAAAATTTATGAACTGGAAAGACTTGTCAAATATAGTAGAATATAAAGGTTGCTATAGTCTTCCTCAAGCAGAATAACGATGAACAATACAACTAAATCACATGGAAGTCCAATGAAGATATCAAAGTGTCATCGTGGATTTCTTTCATGCGTGTCTGATGGAACATTTATTTGGTTCAGTTTACTTCAACATTAGTACCATATTTGTGATTACAATATATGATGTGGTGTTCTTCTTGAAACTGAAGTGATATACCAGCATTAAAGAAACATATGATGCTTCTATGGAACTGTGCCCTGAAACGAACTACATGGCTAAATGTTTGAAAATATCTTCCGTTCTCTACTGTAAAATAAAAGTAAGTAATATTTCAAATATTTTGAAGTATAAGCAAGAAGAGAATGTATTGCTTTACTAATACTTTGTTTATTGTTTCCTTAGTCAATTACTTGACTCAATTTCGTGATTTTGATGTAGGCTTATATTCATTTTAGTTAGTTATATTTTACATGTAAATATTAGTTTCCCAATCAAAGCTCCAGATTTTACACTGTACCCATATTTATCCTCATCTTTATCTGAGGTGAAGCAATAGAATATCTCAACTGAGCGTCTTCATATTTTAGTTTTATTAATAAAATGTCTTTTCCTTCAAATAAATAGCTATACCCATGCAAAAATAAATATAATAAGTTGAATATTGCTGTACGGTGCAAACATGTAGGTTAAGTTTGAGTTCATTTTAAATGATTGGTAAATTTTCAGGAAGGAAACTACCGAACGGCTGCTATTTCACTTATTGTATCTACACCTTCCTTACAGTGCCTTACTGGACAGAAGTACTCAAGCATTATTAAACAGCACTCGTACAGAGGTTAGTATAAAAAGACTAATGTTACTGCAACATTTTGCTCTATGTAGGTGTTCTGTTTAAATGGTTAAAGTACCATAGAGAAACAAGCTAAGAGTTGATTTGATTATAGACAAAACCCAAGCGCCCCTGTATAAATTAAAATGCTCTTTCAACATTATCCCAAAGTGAGAATAAAACCCATAGTTTTCCCCGTCGTTTCAGATCATATGGCACCTAAATGTGGATGGTTCATCTCTGTATGTCTATTAGTTACTAAGATCTCACAGGAGAAATAGAGATTACTAAGCAATTGCCTAGAGCTTGCCTGTTTTAGAGTCAAAGTCAAAGATCAAACCAGACCATAGGCAATACAGTTGTGTATGGTTCATCTTTGTCTGACTTGTACTTACGTAGATATAGGGGTACAGACATACAGTATATGCAGATGGAGAATACTAAGGGATTTAAAAGGAGTCTCCAGTTTTAAAATAAAAGTCATAGCTACTACCCCCACTATTACAGAACATAAGAGATCAAACGGTATATGGTTCATCTCTATCGGACCTGTGGTTACTGAGATTTAGGAGGGGGCACAAATGGATTATACTAAGCGATTGGAAAGTATCTGCCAGTTTTTAGAGGCAAATGCGTTATTTTCTTCATCATTTCAGGTCTTAATGAATCTGTCGGTGTATGACTCATCTCTGACTTGTAGTTACTAAGATGTAGGACAAACATGGAAACTGCCAGTTTTAGAGTGAAACTCGTCATTTCCCCACCGTTGCAGACTATGACTCGTAGAAGAAGTATTGTACGCGTAGAAGATGTTTCCAAACTGTATCCTTTCTCAACGAGAATTTTCGAGTCAAAATCGCGAGGAGCATTGTTTGTAACAATATTAGGATTAAACTGTTGTTATTAAGTAGCAGTGATAAGTTAAAGTAATTTGAACTACAATTATTCTAACAAGGAAAGTAACTAGCCACAAACTCTCCGATTTCTTTCAAACTTTTCGAAGTACTGCAGATCAACGTCCTAAGCATTACCTTGTAGGCGTTCTGTTCGCAATGCAGTTCCGGAGCTAAAGGCGTGTAAAGGTAGGGTAGCATCGTCACAAACGGCTTCAAATCTCCATAAATAATAACACAATCCAAGTTGTTTAGTAAATCACAATTAAATATGTCTCCAGTACATCAATTTCAGTAAGGTTCGAAACAATTGATATAAACCTATTTGATTGTATCATTTTATTTTTTTAGGTGTATTTTTTAAATTTTTAATAGGCTCTGTATTTATTTTAACCAAGAATGTTGTTATTTACATGTCCAATAATGCTTGTTGCACTTGATACAATAGATCTATTTGGTACGAGACAGTATTTATATCACAATTTGTTCATTTACCACCCAAGTATTTCATAATCTATTGCCAATCTAAATTCCTTGTTTTGGATGCTATTCTTCTCAAACGTCTATTCTTATGGTTATAGACACCTAATTTGAGAAAATACTTATATTCTTTGTGTGACTATAATTAACAGCAATTTCACATGAGATATATGAACATTCACTATTGAAGTGCTATGTATTGGATAAGCTTCAGTAAAAGCTGTGCCCCCAATAGTCATGTTGCTCCCCTTTTCAATTAGAGTTGGGTTTATTTGTTCAAATTATACCGGTTCAAGATTTTTAGTGGATACTCTGCATAACATTCTTGTTCTTACTCAGAAGTTCTGAAATTTACAAGACGTACCCAGGAAGTTTTACACAGTATGCTGCAGACAATGGTGACTATAACAAAGCAACTTCGGATGGTAATTGGATATTTCATGGGTTGGGAGATACTCTCATAACACCGGGTGAAAGTACATTTTTCCGAGTACAAAGGAAATTCATATCTATATTAACCCATAGCTTCCTCAATCGGAGTATGAACATATATTAAAACTGTGTTGCACAATCGAGTGTACTTCGTCGTTAGTTCACGAACTCTATATTCTTAACCACACGAAGGATACGGTTATTAACGAGGAATCCAGTTCGAAAATTGTGTAGAAAATGTATTTGTCCTGTCTAATGTTATCATCCGGATAGCACCTAAGCTTCTGTAAGTTTGTACGAAGCTTGACATTGCAAGTTTGCACAAAGATTGGCATTGCATTGCTGCAAACGTGTTACAATCTTGCAGCAAACGTGCTGGTTGACACATGCTACATTTGCTACTAACTTGTCTTGTCAAACATCAAACCTGTGGCGCAAAAAGATTTCTAGTGTATGGACTGGGGCTCGAACTTACGATCTTCAGTTTTGTTTGTAGTCGGGTACTATATCGACTACCCTATTGCGCCACTCCTAATTGTCTTTAGCTTTACTAGTTATTTTATGTTACGAATACAATTTCTTAAGTAAATGCACTGGAATATAATGCTGAAATTCATAATTGTGAAAGCTCAGTGATCCTGTTTTAAGTAATTTCTTACATTAGCTCCTTCTGCCATAGAGCACTTGGAACTCGTCAACATGCTATGTGTTGCTTTCTTTAGCAATGAAAGAAAACGAAATGCATACAATATTGAAAAAAAAATAGTTCCTAAAGTCGAAGTTCTCATATGACAATGAAAATGAACAAGAAAACCTTTCTAATTTCATGATTTGCTGAATTTCACTACATTTTCTATTTAATCTGTTCGAACAGGTATTGTGTGAATAGATTATATCAGAAATGTAAAGAATTTCAACAATCCATGGAATTTGGAAGGGTTTTTAGTTGCTAAATTTATAAAAAGTTAAAATTGACTATTGTCGTTCTTGTAAAAAAAAAAATAATTCTATCCCATTATTTTCAATATTTATAATTTATGCAGTTCTACCTATCAACTAAATGAGTTCGCACAAAGGCGTCGTTTTGGATTCCTGACAAGCAGTGTAACGGAAACGTGTTATATGTTTATGATATAGTTACATTTCATACTTTTAAATAATTTTTATAGTGTGAAATTTGATTGATCGGACCAAAAGTGAGACAAAACAAAATTGATTTAATTAATAAAATAAGGTAGTTTGTTCAATGCATGGCAACAACACTTAACATTATTCTTGAATATCGCCTTGCTCTGAAAGCAACTGGTAGATATAAACTCTTACTTAGTCATTATGGGATTCGTAAAACTAATCACTAAAATCTTGTTTGTTTGAAATTACTTCGCCAAATATTCAAATAAAATATTGCCTAAATGTGGAGAACTTCAACAGATAACTGAATTCCACTGTAATTGAGACGAATGTAGTATCTTTCATGACCGTTTCTATTAAATTAAAGAACCCGAGATAAAGTACAATAGTCTGTTTACATTAAACTATTCAGAGGCCGTAATTATTTCAGAAAGATGATCAATTGAGTTCCTAACGTTTAACTAACACTAACGTTTGAAGTACTTAGAACTGAAAATATTTAAAAATAAGTTATTACACGATTAGCTACATGTTGTGTTGAAGTTTCGACAACTGTAACATAGGAATCAATTTGTGAGAATTTTACTTCGTTCGTAAATTCCTTACAGTTCATTTTTAGGCAAATGCTCATTCATATTAGAAGAAAACCTGAATGTTGCCTACGATAAAGAAATTGGACTCTTATTAATTTATTTAGAATTCCGTCTCAGATCTAACAGACATTAAAACACACATATAAAAATAGTCCTAGTTTCAACAAAACATTATAATAAAATGTTGTTAAGGTCTGTATTAGGGTATTACAGGGGGAAGGTTCTTATTAATCTAATAATATTAAAAACGGACTTAAATATAGCAGACATCGGACGAAATTTGACAATATCGATGGTAACTAACTAACACCACGCTACTGTTTTTGAGGCTAATACGGGTAAGTTAATTTAAGATGTTATGATATGTAGACGCCATGGAACATGGTACACATTTTATATACGAGAAAAAAATAAAATGAAATGAAAAACAATATAAAATCAAAACAGTATTATGAACACCTATGGCACATGCAACAAGATTGCATAGCTCGTAACATCCACGAAGTCAAGGCTGAAATACTGCTAATGGTGAACGAAGTGATAGGTGGTAAACTCAAATCAGGTTGTGACAGCTGTCGAAAAGGACAAGTGTAAAGATTTGACTGATTAGAGCGAAGTCGTAAGGACCAAATGACTTACAAGGAAGATTAATTAAGTGTCCCCCTCAGATTTCCTTGGAATTTTGCAACTATGTAGAGGGGTTAAAATTAGGAGTCGATCTTTGTTTCGGTAAAAAAAAACTTTTTGAGGGGTAAAGAACGGCACAGCCCCAAAACACGAAATATTCAATTCGAATTTCCTTGAAGTTTTACAACTGTGTAAAGGGTTTAAACTTAGGGTGACTTTTAGGGGCTGAAAAACGGTTTGTGGGTTAAATCTTCCTCCAAATTTCAAGAATGTGGAAGTGCCAAAACAATAATTAGAAAAAAAACAACAGAAAAATCCTCCATTTCTGATTTAGTTGAAACATTACAATTGTGTAGAAGGGCTAAAATTAGGAGACACCTTTTAGTATGGCTCGGAAACGGGGTTCAGGTACGAAAACCTTCAAAGTTCAAGAATGGCACAATATGGAAGTGCAAAAAAAGAAAGGAATGTACACAGAATAAATGTAAATTTTGTACGTGAATAACACCTTTATATATAAAAATGAAAGTGACTATGTTTGTGTTATCATCACGTAAAAAGTACTTGACCGATTGAAATGATTTTAGCACATGATCAGGCATTGGACCCGTCTTGGAAGTTATGATATCAGTTTGATTCTAGAATTATTTCCTTGAGATATATATCTCGGATCCACAATGGCGGACCCAAAAAATCAATTTTCCACGCCGTTTAAGCCAGAGATATGAAATTTGGCATGAAGGTGTATTATCGAGAGTAGTTAAAAAAATATCATATTTTGAAAAAGTCGTCATTTTGGATTAAAATGGCCACCCAAAAAACATTTCCACACTGTTCGAGCTATGGAAATGAAATTTGGTATGAAAGTGTGCCATCAGGAGTAGGTCAAGATAATATAAGAAAACGTTAAAGAAGTCTCCACATTAATCCAAAATGGCCGCCCAAAAACACATTTTCCGAACTACTGAAGCTAGAGAAACAAAATTTTGTATGAAGGTATATGATCACGAGTAGGTTACAATAAATAGGGCAAACATCCCATATGAGATGCAGCCCCCCCCCCCGGGGGGGGGGGTATGGGTGCAGATCTGCACCATGAAGGCACAGTCTCTCGGGGAATCTGGTTACGATAAAGGGTGCAGCACCCAAAACCATCACGAGTAGGTCACAATAAATGAGGCAAACCTCCCTGTGGAGGCGCAGCTCCTGGTGGTATTATGGGAGCAGATCTGCACCATGGGGGCGCAGTCCCCTGGAGAGTTTGGTTCTAATAAAGGGGAGAAGCGCCCTCAAACGCCCCAAGTTGGGGGCGCAGTCCGCCACGGGGAAGTGAGTATTGATTGTTGCCAACATATCTTATCCATCCCTCATCAACGGGTGGCAAATCAGCTAGTAGAAGATATAATGGAACACATAATGCACATAAAGGTAGGAATAGTCACCAATGGAATTCCAGTTGTACAGGTATACCAAAAGAAGACAAGTTGTTTCTTTTTTCTGAACAAGACTTCTTATTTATGGAGGGGGATCTTTGAAGAGCCGACTCTATATATAAAGTATATTAATATATATAAACAGAAGGATCAAAGAAGAGTATTCGAGCGGTGACGCCAGAAAATTAAAACGATAAACTTTTCATTCATGATCCTGATATCCCATGTTTTTTTCGTAAATCCAAAATATATAAGAAAAATTTTCTACGCAAACTACTACAGCGCGTATCTGACATCAACTACCTTCGGAAGGTAAGACAGATACTTGTTATGGTCACTGGTTTGCTCTTTCGAAGTAATATAAATAAATTAAGAATGAAAATAAGAAAGCTTGCTTGCAAGATTTCAAGGTACATAATCGTCACAGTAATGATACTATACAAAAATATTGTAAACATAATGTTCGTTGACACGAAACACATCGCATTATTGCCACTTCGTTACAAACATCATATGTACCGTTATTATTGCATCCACCAAAACAAATGTTACTGGGTTCTCAAATGAAGATGACCTTTCGTCAAAATGACAGCTTTTATATCATTCATATTGAAAGATTCGTCCAAACCTAGGAGAGGACAACTGATTATAATATATGTGAGAAGTTATAGTTTAATAATACTATTTCGTTGATGGCAATTAATAGCACTGTGTACTGTCAGACATTGATAGATCTGCTCACAAAAATTTTCAGATCCTAAATCCATGCACATCGCCTAAACTAAAAATTAGTGTCTTCTAATTTTAAAACTTCTACACACTCCCAAAGTTTCAAGGAATCGTAAATTGACATTTTGTGTTTTGACTCTTCCACATTATACCATTCTTAAACTTTGTAGGCGGTTT
>JAGDQP010026592.1:13013-25769 GCA_022664845.1 Lepisma saccharinum
TATTATCCTCCCAACGTCTTCTCAGTCTTCCGGACGATCTCTTTTCCACCCGCTTACCAACCACGATGGAATATAATCTTCTTTTTTCGCCTATCCGAAATACATGGATTGTCCACCTTAGTCGTCGCGATTTCATTATTCTTACAGCTTCGGGTGAGTCGTAAAGTTCGTGAAGTTCTTTATTATGCAGTTTTCTCCGTTCTCCTGTCATCTCGTCCCGTTTCGGTCCGTATAGCTTTTTCAATACCTTATTTTCAAACACTCGTAATTTTTGTTCATCTTCTGGGGTTGCACTCCAAATATGGCAACCGTAACGTATTAATAGCAGATTAACCGTTACCCGATGCTAAGCGAATTTCTACTTCTTCCGTGACTTCGCTTTTGCTTCTTACATATGTTCGCAAGTATTTAAATTCGTTTACTTTCTCTATGATCTCATTCTTAATTGTTATGTATCTATTTCCTTCATCCCCAGTGTTTCCGCTTGTTATCATATATTTTGTTTTCTCTATGTTTACCTGTAGACCTATCTCATCGCAAGCTTCTACAAAGGCATTGTGTTACTTTGTAGTGCATCTATATTGTTCCCTATTAAATCTACATCATCTGCGCATACGAACAGTTGATTCAATCCATTCAATGTTAGTCCCTCTGTGTCATCTTTTATTTTCTGAATCACATATTCTAACACAAAGTTAAACAGTAATTTTTACCAGGCATCACTTTGTTTCAATCCGTTGCGAATCTACAAACACTCAGAAATATTACGACGTATCCGTACTCTGCTTATGGGGACGCTCAGACACATCGTCACTAGTTAAAGAAGTTTTTTTTTTTTTCGAAATTCTAAATTGTACCAGGATATTGTATAGATTTCTCCTTTTGATAGAGCGATGTGCCTTTTTAAAATCAGTGAATAACTGGTGAACAGTCCCATTGTATTCCCATTTCTTCTCTAAGGTTTTCCCCAAGGCAAACATCTGGCCTAAAGATGGCTCTATTTCTTCTAAATCCACATTGGTGATCTCCAATTATTTCATCTATAAATACGCATAGGAGAGTTAGCAGGATATTACTCAATACTTTGTAACATGTTGGGAGTACTGAGATTCCGCGGTAATTATTACAGTCGGATTTATCGCCTTTTTTTTTGTATATCGGAACTAGTATTGAGGTTTTCCATTCCTTTGGAAGCTCCATATAGCACTTATCATTTTAGGCAGTTCCTTGATTAGTGCCGTTTCTCCTGCTTTAATTAATTCAGCTGGAATATTGTCTATTTCCGGAATTTAAAATCTATACAGTAGAACCGTGGATAATTTTCTATTTCTTTACCGACATTTCGATCTCGATCTCGCTAGTTTCTGTTATCCACGGTTCTACTGTATAGATTTTAAATTCCTCTGTCATGTTTCCGTTGTGTACATTAAGAAGTATGTCGAAATACATTTTCTACACATCGATAATTTTAGTCGGATCCGCTTAAAGGGCTTCGAGTTCATTTTTATCATCCCTAATCTGTTCTGGTAACCTTTCTTTAATGAGTATACTCCTTTGTATAGATCTCGTACGTTAATTGTCTTGTCGTCTCCTCTATCTCCTGAATCTTCTGCATCAGATATTCACGCTCTGCAATGGTTGGTATTTGCTTCGATTTTACTACTTATGCATCGTTGCCTTGCTTCTTGGCGTTCCTCCTGAAGCTTAAGGCATTCTTCATCAAACCAAGGTTTGTTTTTCTGGTGTTCTCACCTACACGTTCCTTTGCTGCGCCCTTCACTATATCACGATTGTACTCTCACACCTTACTAACATCAATTTTATTATTAATTTTATCTTTATTACTACTAGAGTCGGCTGAGATTTCGAACCTATTTGAGATTTCCAGTTGGTAATTTGCTCTTACGCTCGGATTATCTAATCGTTTAACTTCGAATTTCAGTTGTTTTGACCCTTTGGCCTCTTTATTCGCGATGCATAACTTTTCACTCGCTTTTGTGATCACTAACTGATGGTCGGTGTCACCTTCCTTTGCTCTGTAAACTCTAACGTCCATTGTTGATACATGATCGATCTGGTTGAGAGTCTTGTCATCCGAAGATCTCCATGTGTACTTGTGTACATATTTGTATTCTGTACTAGTAGGGTTTTCGACATCGCGAAATTTATGTCTTTCTCTATTGTTGTTGCTGATTTCGTGAATGCTGCACTTGCCTATAGTAGGTCTATAGTTTTCCTCTCTCCTTACCTTAGCGTTGAAATCACGGAACACAATTTTCGTATTATACTTCGATAATCGGTCAAACAATATTTTTAGTTCCTCGTAAAATGTATCTTTCTCGTTATCATTAGACACCTCGGTTGGAGGATAGACATTTATTAAAACCGTATTACACCATCGGGTACGTATCGTAATGTACTATACTCTTCCGTTTACGTACTCTGTATTCTGCACCGTTGGAAGGATACTGTTCTTAATGAGGAATCTCGTTCCGAAATCGTGAGACTGTCTTCCCACGTAGTAGAAAGTGTATTTTCCCTGTTGGATGCTATCTTGACTCCCTCACCGAACTTCTTGTATCACTAATATGCCTAGCTCGTACTTCTCTGTCTCTTGCACCGCCACCTGAAGAGCGCCCGTTTTGTATAAGATTTGTACGTTTCAAGTTCCTATTATAAGGTCTTTCTTAACCCTGTTCTTGGAGCCCCCTGAAGCAGCCCTCACCCGGAGATCCGAATGAGGGACTAGTTTACCTCCGGAATATTTTATCCCAGGGGAATCAACGAACCATTTGTTACGGTACTGTTACTATTACTATGTTCCTTGCATGAAAGATACTGCAAGGAATATAGAATCTGGTCTGCTGTGTTAAGATTACTGACAATAGTCCGAGATTGGAATAATCTGGCAAGAAGTTGATTGATAATCGAGACTTATTGTTACCACGCACATGCGTTTCTAGAACACGTAAATCACATACAGCACAAGGTGACATGAGGAATTTGTGAAAGCCTGTGGTATAATCTACACTTCGCTGTATGGAATTACGTAGCCATAGGCTAGTTTTGCTGCCCAAATTGGCATGTGGCCACGCTCGGAAGCGCCGACAATAAGCAATGCGACTTGACCTTTACCTTGAATGGATCATAGTTGATATGCTCGTAAATCACTTTCCTTGTTATATTATGTGAATATTCGTGTCTATGTGCGTCGTTTTCTTTCAAAACGGCTGGTTTTATAAAAACCTTTTGCGATATAAACAACCTGCCGAAAGAGTTGTAAAGATTCGGGCGATGGTCTATTAGGACTCTCTGCAATTGTTCATGTGCAACAAACTTTCACTGGTAAAATCTACCTAAATATCATGGGTCTTCATATATTGTCACATCAGTGCATGTCAATGGTGTTTTCAGGATGTAGGATTTTTCAACAAGTGTGAGTTGTGTTAATGCTCCTTATTACCCCGTACGGACGATTAGGAATGATTTAGACAAATACAATGAAAAGTTTCATCAGTCGACATCCCTAAAATCTCCAGATCTCAGTCCCATACAGTGTCTGTGGGAAATACTAGCACAACAGGTATGAGAAGATGCATCCCTAGCAAACAACATACAAGTATTGCAGAATCTGTTTCTAACATCCTGGTATTATATGTTACTAAAAATGAAAATTCGATGAAAAGTAGATGAAACTAGCTACAAACATTGTTTGATTGAACATTTATACCAGTAGTAAAAGCAGTAGTACCAACAAGGTTAAGGCATCCCGTAGATAACAGTTATATTCCTAGATAGATTTTTATCGGTATATTTTATGAGCATGCAAGCTATTTATCTTTTCACCATTTCGGGATGTACATGACTATCATTCTTCGCTTAGAGCACGGTATGGTATTTCACATTCTCTATTTCCATTATAAACGTTAACACACTTTAATAATTTTCACTCCCCGTTTACACTATGATCCTGCGAACACAGTTCTAAATAAAGAAGATGATTAGTAAATGATTACAAGAAAAATGTGTTATTCCTGATTATTAACCAAGCAATGATTTAAACTTTATCGCATGAAGAGTTTCTCACGAATTAACAGGTATACATTCAATGTTAATAGTAAGTAGTAACAATATCCAGTTTAGAATTGAACCACCTATACTTTTAACGAAGTTTCTACTATCATTCAGGAAACCGTAGGATATTTTAAATGTTGCTTATCTTACCAGCATTTACGTAGAAAAGGCTTACATTTTACCACATTTAAGAGTAGACAGGGAAACGGTTCATTCTAGGTACATTATCGAGAAAACGAGAAGACAGACTATTTTAAAGTTTTACAATACACACCATAAGGAAACCTTTGTAGACCTTTTGCATCCCATTTTAAGTAGGTTTAGGGCTATTGAGCTACACACATAAGATGAACATAGTATAGCAATGGCATCTTAATAAAGGCCCTGATATCTAATTTCCATTTTCTTCACATTCAAAGAATTAAATAGAAACGTCTTTAATTTGTAGGGACTCAACAGTCTAGTGGTTAGAGCGTTGGACTCACGTCCGCGTGGTCCTGGGTTCAATGCTCGGCTGGAGTTCCACTTTTCGGAGTCCACCTAGCGTCGTGAGGAAACCTGGGGAGTCACGTGAATAAATACGTGACGGCCACTAGGTCTAGAAAGCCTCTAATACGCCTGTTCGTGGCTAAAGAGCGCAGAGCTGACCACTACTGTCACTCAGGTGGACACAGTTCCACCAAGCGCGGACAGATGGCATTGGGGGGCAGCATCAAGACCTATCGGTCTGTAACGGCGGTGGCTATTTTTTTTATCTTTGATTTGTAGTATTCAAGACGAGTTTTCAGTAGACCAGAACGGTTTCTCAACGTTACTAACAATTATACTTCCGATTGAGTACAACATTTTGGATTGCACCAATGAACGTTTCTCCTGGAGTAAATGGTACAATCAATTTAACCTCATCGGTATACTATTACGTAGACAGATAACGCGAAAACTTATTTCAAATAACGGGTTAATAATGTAATCGTATTCATGTTTTAAAGCTTGTAGTGTAAATCAGTATATTATTTGCTACATACATAAATCGTATGTATGAAAGTATTCATGGTATCCATTTACCATCCCATTTAAACGTGAAAGTGGCATAACTTTGGAACCAGAGAGTAATAAAAACAAAAAAATCACCGAAAAATTTACATGAGAATTTATTTAATGAAATCGTTGTCAGGAATAAAGGGAACAACATTTTATCTTGCTTCTATACCTAGGCAGTTATTGTAATCATTTGCAGTACGTTGAATTCAAATTGCACATTTCTGAAGAGAATTATGTTTTGTATAATTATAAAAATATAAAATATGCGTTATTGTTTATTTGTAAATTAAACTGCACATGAATATTGTAATTAAAAGTACAATTTAAAAAAGAACGAAATGAAAACGGAATAATTAGGGCACAGAACGTACTCTCTCATAAGTTGAACAATAAAACACACTACACACAATATATAGTATTATTATTTGTTCTCAATTGTTTATTAAATTGTTTACTTTAGGTAAACGTTATATGTTTTTTCTCACATGTAATATTTGATGGTATCCAGAATATACAGGACTCTTGTTTGTTCAGGAGAATTAGATGCAAGTACCTAATTATATTTTTCAGTTATACAAAAAAGAAATAATATACAATACAAATTAAACATAACACAAGAAATTTAATATATAAAGCCAATAAAACATGATATAAAACAGAAATTATAATATAAATCTCAGAGATTAATTGCCTTGCACGCATTGAATCATCCGAGAGCGTATACTTGTTTATGTTTTATTGCGTATGTCTATCTCATTATTTGATACCAAGTACCTATCACAAATTAGAGGGTATAAGTTGAAAGTACCATCCGGTATTGTCTTGGTGTGACAGGAGAACGTCTAAAAAACTCAGTCAAGACGAAGGATTGAACCTAGGACCTCCCGAATGCTAAGCCAAGGCTCTACTACTAAGCTGTAGGCTTCAAATTCGCGTACCTACCCATGACCGATCCGAAGGCAGTGATGTTACCGCCTGGACCACAAGGGCTGGGTAATAATTGTTTTGAGAAACCAAAATTTACTTTTTCTCTCGTAAACTCAATATATTATATGCTATAATGAAACAAAACATTAGCAAAATACTATCCTGTCTGTTTATTCTGATAATGGACAGACAAAGACAATGACGACTTGTTCGGAATAGAAAATATTATCTCAGAATTCAAACCCAGAAGCAAGTCTTACCGTTGCCGTGAGCTAGAGTGATTTTTTTTTAAGTAAAACACCGAACCTGATTTAACCTAACCTAACCATTTTCTTATTATGTTCGATTTGCATCAGCGGACTCGAATGGAAGGTATGGCCTACAGTACCTATTTGGTTTGTTACAATGTATTCCAAACCAGTACGTTCAATGAACCCCACCAAATTCGCGACTGAACCACGCGCAAATAAAGCATGTATCTTAACTTTTTTACCTTATTCTACATGTGTCTCAGAACTCTCCTGTTCCACTGGAAATCATGAGTATTTAATCTGACCACCAATTTTGGTCGCCATTTTGAAAGTAACTTAATGGACTTTTAAACCACCCGTCTACTAATTCGAATTGTCCCAATGAATATAAAATCGAAAAGTCACCACTAACTTGCTGGTAGATTTCTGTGATCTGTACTTTATAATGTTAGGTTGTTTTGATTTTTTATTACGTTTATATTCCATATTGTATCTGTTCTCCCTCTTTTTCTCTCTCGTCCTTTCTTTCTCTCTCTTTCTAATTTCTCTTCTCTGCCTAACAAACATCCACCAGTTTCAATTTTTCATTGTCTGTGTTTAAATTATTTCCTGCATCATCTAGGGGCGTAACTAGGCCCAGTGGGGTCCCGAGGCAGAGATTTGCTAGTGTCCAGGATCATGAAAATGTAGGTTATATAATTATCTTTCTTTTTAGCTTAGACATATAAATAACAATAATGTATAGGAGGTTTCATGGTACTAGCTATTAGAACTTCACTGAAATGACTTTTTGTTCTTTTGACTTCCACTTTGAATTAAAAAATATATATTAACAACTATCCCAATTAGAACGATAATTAGTTTACTTACCAGAAACTAATGGGGAGTCACCCGTCGCAGGCGTCGTATTTTCTCGAGCAGTCCTAAAAATGAATAAATCTTCATGTTTTTTTCTTCACCTCTTTTTCCCTTTCTTTCCTCTTTCTAGGCTTTGCGGTACCACTTAATTGATCCATCGTGTCAGATTATTTTCGTGTCATTTAGTCCCCTTTACCCTCTCTAAACTTAACACAATTGAAACTGACAGGGTTGGAGACAAGCTAGGCATGTGCGTAGAGCGACAACTACGTTTTATAAATCCTTACTTCACAAGCATTCCCAACTCCACCCCCATTCATTCGCCAATTCCAAGAACAGTCACAATAAGCAGATACCAGACTGGCGGCAAGCGCGATCAATCCTGCCCATAAAAAAGTAATTATGGGTAGCATCATATCTAAAATATTGTTGTTGTTTTTTTCATTCATTTTTCTTTGAGAAGTGACCAAAATGAATTGATTAAAATTTTGGAGATATATCGTTGAGAGAGTAATTTGTTGAAGTAAACATGCATTAAAAAGATCTGTGGGGGGACATGTTGTTTCTAATATTGGATCGGATTGAATTTTAAAAATAATCTTCTTAACATCTTGGCATATGTCTTCATCTTAATAATTCTCGTTTTATAGTAAAAGCTTCAAATGCGAACCTAGAAAATATAATAATTAAATTATTTCCTTTTCGAACAAAATAATATGAAATTTTAAACTTTGTGTGTTTTACAGTAGGCGAGGTGTTCCTCCTCATCAAGGAAGTATCGAACTGTTATACTAATTTAAAATCATTATATATTACCTTTCATTAATTTTTGAAGTTGTTAATAAGGCTTAAATTTTCCACACTCTGAAAATTGTATGGTTTTAACAAACAATACAAACAATGAATTTGACATCACCTTAGTGGAAACTGGTACAAACTTTTATTTTCAGAAACTTTCGTATGTTATAAAGTGTCATCAAGGGTAATCACATTAATTAGATAAGTTACGTTTGTTTGTAAATGGAACAGAAGCCTGTGTAAAATTAATCAAGGTTGAGAAGCCAATGCATTGACTCCCAGAAGGTTCCATGTCTAACATGATATTCCTTTTTTTTCTGTGGTTTCCTAGTCATTACGTATTGTTGCCACTTTTCTCGTATGTCCTTATTTTCTGTGTCTGTGAAACGTGTGTACTATCTGTATGTGGCTGTGGTGTGTGTATATATATATATGAGAAAGACCTAGAGCGGCAAAGAGGAGGAGAAAGAAGTAAGGTGGATAAAGCCAGCCAGAACCAAATTTAATTTATCCCGTCTTCTTACTGGGAATGTTAATTGGCTTCTTCGTCGGTAGATAGGGATGTTGTGTGTTTTTGTATGTGTGCGTAAGAGATGGGGGGAGAGAACCAGCTACATTTTCTGCCTGCTAAGACATAGCAGAGCAATTAACGAACGCAATGTTCGGTCGCCCATTCGGTGAACGCAACACAACCGCAGAGTTGTCTGCAAGGATGGAAAGTTATCGGTAAATGTCCATTGCCGAAGAAGAGCTGGTCTCTCTTTACAGTATACACACTTTCACCTGAAGTTATCAAGAGTTTTACTCTTACCTTCCCAATAGTATTTTTTCTCCCCAATAGACTGAAAGCAATACATGCCTTGCTTTTATGTTAAAGTTTTCCCCATAATATTAATTCAATTATCGACATATCCGACGTTCACACACCAAACCGCATATCCGGCTTCGACACAACAACTTGGAAACACTATGACGTGTAACCAAAGGTTACGACCAAAAATCGATTTCCAGACCAAGTGGGTGAAAAGGATCTTCAATTCCACATTATAGAATGGACTTTGAAACGCAAGCAAGATTTTCCAAATATTTGAAATATTAAACTTTCCAGTTTCGAATATAGAAAAATACACGGCTGATAATTTAGAATATTGAACTTTGAAATTTGAATAATATGAATTGGTTTCTGCTATTTCGAAGTATTTTTAGTTCGAAAAGTCGTAGTTCTGATTCGAATACGTTGTTCTTCTTGACATCAAATGGATGGAATAAACTGTTCTTGACATTGCTGTAAAACACTAATACATGTTTGCAGTCTCTGAATTAGTTTATCCAGGATGTTAAAAGCAAATTTAGCAATATGAATTGAAGGCAAAGAGTAGTAGTTCAGATTTAGATTATAGTGATGTCAAGAAACGGGGACGAAACAGAAGTAAACGTATTGATGGATTAGACACAAGAAAATATTATAAGCAAAAGTAAAACGTTCAGGGTGGAAACATTGCTTTCTGTTCTGTTCTTTTAATCCTTCATCTGATAAATCATGTAGAATCTTGTTTATAAATTAAAAATCTGTTTTCGTTCTTTAGCCAATTGTAAACAGTTTATTCTGTTCAGTCAAACAAAATGTATGAGAAACTGTGTAATGTGTATGATATAGAGTTCACATACACTTTGACTATGGCGATCTCCTAATGAATGCAAACATCTCAAGCACTACATAATTCTTGATTAGAAATGTGATATTTTTCCTGAGTTGTATAAAAAATAATCTATTTTCCAACGTTGAAATTGCACTCAGAGGAATCTTGTGCATGATGGTAACCAACTGCGTGTACAGGGGAACGTTTATTTTCAAGAAAGAACTCACAAAGAATCAAGTTTGTCGCACAATGAGGCAGCAACGTTTCAAATTGTACGGAAAATGACAATTGACTTCGCTACAATAAATAAACCAGTTGTGTGCAAAGAAATTTCGCAAACACTTGTGTTGATTTATAATTCATACTGAAATCTCTCCGTCTGTAAAATATCGATTGAAATATCTGCTGAAAATATTTATAAAGTTATAGGTATCATTGGGTAACGTGATACTGTGATGAACAACAAATCTATTACTATTGCGTGGTCTTGGTACCCACTGAATATTGTGAGCAAACAAGACGTTGGTGTTTCAGTATACATAGAAAAAATGGACTAAGTAATTTTAATCAAATGTGATGGGTGAATCAATATAGTATTATTTTGTGTTATCCACGACATATTATAGGTTCCCGTAACAAAAGCAATAGAGGTACCTAAATGATTTGTTTGAAAAATGTAATGGTTCACATTACCAATGAAATGTTTTCCCCTACCAAATACTGACTCTGAAGGATTGTTCTAGGTACAATGCTTGTTTAGTACACAGGGAAGTAACCAAACTGTTATATGACAGACTACAAAAATTATTTGCAAGCATACACTTCTTTAATGAAGTTCAGAAGTGTTAAAAAATAACAAAATGAAGTTATAATTAAATTTACTATCCAATAAGAATACAAGTCGCTCAGGCGGTAGCGTGTTTGATTACAAATCGGACGGCCCAGGTTTAAATCCTGGCCAGGACACTGGATGCTTTTTTCGCAGTGTTCTCATGCCTGGCGCTCTGACTGATTTTAGGTAATCGTGGCTAAATTTTATTTTTAAGAAAATTTTTAGTATATCAACCAGATGTTTGGTACTGGTTGCAGGAAAAAAGGAGTGTACCAAACTTTTTTTCTGTGTAATTCAGAAAAAATATGTTCAACAACTGATCAACTTTTGTAATCGGTCAGCCATTGGTTCAGATTTCACGGCTAAATATTTACTTGCTAAAACTTAATTAACGAAATCCGTTGCGAGCTACTGAATTTTACAGAAGGGGAAAGGAATTATCAGTGACTCCCGTCAAAATAATTAATTTCCGGAACTCAAAAATAATGTGTTTAGTTTTGTTTAAGAAATGACCTTGTAATATGGTGAACTTTTCGAAAACAACCAGCTACCCATTGTTGTTGCAGTGAAAGTAACAATCCCAACATATTAAAAGTGCTTTTGCGATAAAGTGTTTACTAAAAGTTGAAAAGAACAAGTATAAATAATTTGTCACGGAAAGAACAATATATATATTGGAATTTTCTATTTTTCTTCCAAGTTGTCAGTAATTGTGTAAGTTAAAAGAACACCTACAACTTAATAACGTTTGCTTTTAAAGTAAAAACCTCTCTATAACGAACTTCTGTAAAGCTTTCTGCATAAATAGTTTTTCAGTATTGAGTAATCTGAAAGAGAAATGAAGACATTATTTCCAATCCCCCCCCAATATCATCATCATCAGTAACAATGTTACAAAGTGCCTAAATGAACTCCTGAGGACCTAAGCATAGCGCTAGTGTCTGGTAAAGTGGACTCCGAACAACTTTGTTCAGTAAACCGCACGAACTTGAACCTATGATTGCAATTTTCTTAACTGTCCAGTATGTGTTTTCTAAAGTCCAATATCTGTAGTATGGTGGCCCAGTATATGCAGGTATAATCTAAACAAAATATTATTTTGATCTTATAGAACATATTTGAAAACCACGCCAATTGATGTTTTACTTTTTGACTTCCAGCAAAAGGTTATACCTTCACTGCTAAGCTGTCACATCAACGAACAATAATATTATTATGTTTTTATCCTTGTCACGCCACGCACATTTATTTTACCCAGCGTCAATCTCGCGAATTGGATGTGAGGCTCGTATCCCATTTTCTCTTCCGTTTTCAGAATAAAGAACAGTGCATACATTAAATTGAATTTTGAATTTAGTTTTAATACATTTTAGGCAACTTCGGCTCAGGCCGGAAGAATAATGGTGGGATTAATTGGTGGAATGAAGAAAGTTTGAGAAAACGGAAGAACCCTGAGAAAACACACGCGCACGCATGGGCGGAATTATAGGGGCATTGTCCCCAATCATTTATGAATGACTTTAAATGTTTCATTCTAAACGATAGCTTTGAAATTTGTTATCAATAAAATAAATTGTATTGCCCCCCACGGTCTATCTACTATATCCGCCCATGCGAACGCGGTATTTGCCCACTACAAAGCGCACATGACATGAGCAGGGATCGATCCAAAGTATACATGAAAGTCGAAAGCTGTACTCTACATGGTTTTGTCGGATAAGCTTGTGTGTAGCGTGACACAAAATTTTTGCTTACTTCTTGGTGCTCGTAAACATGGGTGGGGGACTATTGAACAGTGTGATTCTGAAGAGACTTTAGCCAAAACTATACGTCCCGTCGTTAGAAGCTCACCTGTTCGTTTAGTCGTTCGTAGCAATTATTATTGATAGCGTTTAGGAACAGGTTTTGTCTTTGCGTACTGTCTTTATTCTTTTCTCCATTATATAAATATTTGCAAATAAATCCAACCACAATTTGTCTGATTTTGATTGTAAACGCCATTTACAATTGGTAGAGAATGAAAATTTAACGTTCGGACGTAAATGGAAAAAGTAAAAAAAATGTTGGAAAATATGGGGTTCAATCCCATACTCATGAGCAGCAAAGGAACAATAACCAAGAGCGTGAAAGACTTCTGCCATTTGTCTGTTAGATCTGTGGGAACTGAACTTTATAATGTTAGGGTCTTTTTACTACTTTTAAATTCCATATTTTTATCTGTATTCCTTCTTCTTCTTCTTTCCGCTTTTTCCTCTCACTCATTTCTCTGCCTCTGTCTAACAGACATAAATCGGTTTCAATTTTTCATTGTGTGTGTTTAAATTTCTCCTTCCAT
>JAGDQP010026593.1:0-25769 GCA_022664845.1 Lepisma saccharinum
TATATATATATATATATATATATATATATATATATATATATATATATTTGATAGTATCTTTTAGTTATATTTTTACTTTATAAATATAGAAAAGCACAGATGTCTGACAAGGCTGATATTATTTAATAACAAAAAGAAATTAAAATGTGACAATTTCGGAAGTATACCACTTCCTTCTTCAGATTGCACTCTACAACTGAACATAGAAAAATTACTTAATAAATAAATAAAGGAGATTGTCTTTTACTTTCCCCCAATCAGGGTCAGTACTAATTAAAAGTTCACTTTTCTTTCCCTAGCGCTGTCTTCCTACGGGCGAGTGCACCTGCAATTCACCTGTCAAATTTAATGAGCCATGAGATTAAAAACAAATTTTATCTGATAAAATACCGGAAATTCCTTCTTATAAATAGTTTCTCACGAAAACAAATCCCTCCCTATACCGGCTTAAACAGAAGAACTTTAAAAAGTCAATAAATACGTATATTTATAAAGTTCGTAACCCTCTCACAAATTCAGAAATGCGAGAAATAAAAAATAAGTTAAAATTAAATAAACTAATAAAATCACAATAAATAAATAAATAGAAGTTATAAATATAAATAAATGAGTAAATAAATGAATAAAAATTAATGCTTTCAAAGAAACTACTATAAGAATTGCCGGTTAGCGTCCTCATATCGTTCTCTTTTTCCTCCTCCTTTCTTCCTTTTTTCAAAATGTCCTCCCTTTCTTCATTAATACTGAAACCACTGTTCCGGTTCATAGCCTTATCGGCCACCTCTCGTACTCTTTTCGCTTCTTTCCTCTTCCTAGTTGCTTACTTTCATGTTCTACCACTACGACCCCTTCCCAATTAACCTCATGATCTTTTTCACTGACATGTTTGAAAATAGCAATAGCAGCTCTAATAATGGAAGAAAGCAGTGATAACAAAAGTTAATGATAAATTACTGGTGTTTTGTAGGTACGTGAACGATTGTTTTGGAGTGTGGAAAGGCACTAGAAGACAATTAGAGAACTTTATTAGAGAGGTGAATTTCTTAGATATGAAAATAACGAGAACAGGGGAAGGCAAGTTTGCAACGTCGAAGTTCCAGAAGAACTGTGCAGCGGGTGTATACTGCCATAGAAAAAAAGACGTCAACGAGAGAACAAAACTGAATTTCATTAGGAATATGGAAGAAAGGATTGGTATGATAAAAATGGAGGATGGTCAAAATGAGAAAGAGACTAAAAGGCTATGGGAACAGCTGAAAGAGAATAGTTACGGTGACGAGGACAGGAACAGGAGTAGGAGGAAAAGGAAAGATAACAAGAGAGAGGCAGATAAGGAAGAAGACAAGAAGAAAGGATGGCACGGCAGTGTAAGTGTAGGGGTGATCACAGAGATTATCAGGAGAATTTTAAAGAGAGAAGGGATTAAGACATACAGGAAGGGCGGCATGAAGATAGTAAATATCGTTAGGAGAAAGAAGATGGATCGACAGCATACTCGCGACAAAGAGGGGTTATATATGAAATGCCGTGTGGGGTGTGTGATATGGTGTATGTGTAAGAAACCAAGAAAAGGCTGCAAGAACGTTTAAAGCAACATAAGGATGATGTCAGATTAAGGAGAGACACTAATGCTATTTTCAAGCAAGTCAGTGAAACATATCATGATGGGTTAACTGGGAAGGGGCAACAATAGTAAAACATGAAAGTAGGCAATTAGTTAGGAAGTGAAAAGGATATGAGAGGTAGGCGTTAAGGCGATTTACTAATTTTTATTTCTCGTATTTTTGAATTTGTGGGAGGGCTACGAACTTTATAAATATATTTATTGATTTTTTTTAAAGTTCTTTTGTTTAAGCCGGTATAGAGAGGGACTTGTTTTTGTGAGGAGCTATTTATAAGCAGGGATTTCTGGCATTTATCAGATAAAATTTGTTTTTAATCTCATGGCTCATTAAATTTGACAGGTGAACTGCAGGTGCGCTCGCCCGTGGGAGGGCAGCGCTAGGGGAAGGAAAGTGAACTTTTAATTAGTACTGACCCCTGATTGGTGGAAAGTAAAAGACGATCTCCTTTTTATATTGCTTAAGTAATTTTTCTATGTTCAGTTGTAGAGTGCTGTCTGAAGAAGGAAGTGGTATACTTCCGAAACTGTTACATTTGAGTTTCTTTTTGTTATTAAATAATAACAGCCTTGTCAGAAAGCTGTGTGTTTCTTTATTCAAGATTGATACAAGGCCATATTCTCGTTATATCCATTTATAAATATCCACTCTGTAAACATGTAGAAGAAAGAACCTTTATTAAATTGGTCACAGAATGAGGCACGTAAAGAAATATTTTTTGTAAGAAGCATTTTAGGGACTCTCAGACTTGTTTGTGAGTACGGGTGTGGACACCTGAAGATACCAGAGCTGATATCAACCATATTTCTTCCTTCTGATCGATTATATGTTTTTCTCTTTATTTCATCTTTCTCTACTCTAGTCACGCTTTTTTCTCTCTAAGTAATCCAATGTGGTTACGTACTTTGGTTCTTACTTTAAATTAAGTTTTGAAATTACCTCAGCTTCAATATATACTTTCTGAAGTATTTGAATTGATTTTATTTATTATGTTTAGGCAACTTTGTCTTAGTCGGGTAATTAATAAAATAAATATTTTTTGTTTGTTTACAAGAAGAAATTTCTATTCCTCATCCAAGAAGAATGTGTAGTAGAATGTAACCATGTGAATTAAAATGTGTTTCGAAGTTGAGTTTTACAGACCCATGAATTTCTCATTCTAAACTCTTATTTTTTATTGTACTCATTAGTTTCACTAAAATTTAGCTAACCAGTTTCACGTAAACATGCAATAAACCATATTTTTCCATAGATCGATCTGATAGATTTGGAACTAATTTTTCTTATATGGAACTTGACTAAAAATATGAATCGTACATTTAGTTACTGCACAATTTTCTCAAGTAGCCCTTTTGTAGGGATATTCATTCTGTTTTATTTTCTTGTTCGATATCTCTCGAAAATTTGCATTTCAGTTGGTACATAAATACTTATGTTTCATGTTTTACAATGTCTTAAAGAAATTATACAGGGAGTACATTTGACAATGCAACGCAGCGCTTGTCTGCCGAGCTCGCGCTTTACTCGCCTCGCGTTTTTTATTTCTTTACACGAATTTTACATATACTAGTAATGAAGTTGGTTCTTTAATACGCCCGACCTGCCCTGGTGCTCAAATATGTAAATTAAATTATTTTATAATTATTACTCAACGTGTGGCTTAAAGTTACCAGAGAACCATGCGCCGCTTGGCAATCGGGGATAGGCGAATGAAGCTCGAGCCGATAAGCGCTGCGTTACGTTGCTAAACGTATTTTTATGCTCCTTTTAATTGATATGATAAACATTTTTGGCTTGCGAGAAGAAGAGTGATGTAAATTAATGGCCTAGAGAAGAACGACAAATAGACCTAGAAAACCTGGAATTTGTCTATTTAGTAGACACCCTGCTTATACAATTAACTCATTCAGTTTTACGAACAATTACTTTAATTACGACATAAGTACATTTGAAACCACAGTACATGATTTATTGTAATTACAACACACATTACAATATGTTTACGAGAAAGTACAATACATCTTAATACAAGATTGCCAAACTGCTTTTCTCAAATTTGGTAACATCGTTTTCAGGTTTTCTTGTAATTACAACATACATATATTTACTTGTGAGTAACAATATAGTACAATAATATTGTGAATATACTCACAACGATGTTACTATGCAATCTGATCATTTATTTAATATAAATTATGTGAGTACATACAATGCATGAAATCATACCATACCAGATTATTTTTATGTCTAATGCAGTGGCCTTTTGTAGGAATACAATAATTAAACCTGGTGTTTTGAAAAGCTGAGATATATTGCGAAAAAAAAGGTATCAATTTATGAAATATTTAGCAAAATTTCACAGTGCTTTATGTGCATATATCATCATAACATTTCTAATAACAAACTAGTTTTAAAAGCTAGACAGTAAGAACTGCTTATGTAGTTATCTGCAATTCTGATATTTTGCGTTAAGAGTAATTTGGAAAAAAAAAAACCATGTGCGCAACTTGTCTTGATTTGTGTAATTATTCGCGCACCTTACGATAAAAATACTACCCCAGGCTCAACATGTTTTGAAACAGTTATAAATAATCTAGAAAACAATGTGACGCAGAATGATACTTTTCCTGTTAGTATAAAATGTTTAAATAATATGTATTCGGCTGAGTTAAGAATAATTCTTACTAATTTTACGCTACTTGCCGGGATGATTTAGGATGCTATTAGTACTTTAAGTACTTTAATTGGATGACAATAATTCAAAAAGAAATTATGCAAGGTGTATACTGACCTGGAATACCTGGAATTCAAATTTGGGCCTGAACAATCTGGAAATAGCCTGGAATTAAAGCAGAAACATGGACTTTTCTAAAAAAAAAGTTATTATTTTTAAGTTAAATTTTCACTTTATTATTTTCACTCACTATGTAAACATATATAAAAAAGAAACTTCTTTGAATTGGTGAATTTTAGGTCACAGAGTGAGGCTCTTAAAGTAATTAAGTTCTATAAGAATCCCCTCAGGGACTCGGAGACTAGTTGTGAGTATGTGTACGCTGACCCCAAAGGTATCAACCATAGTTCTTCCGTCTGATTGCTGCTCTGTTTTTCTCTTTATCTCATCTTTCTCTTCTCCTGTACTTTAAACGTGCATGTATTGGCTTTTTGTGGTTACGTACTTTGGTTATGTTAAAATAAATTTTGAAATTACCTTAAGTTCAATATATACTTTTTGAAGAACTTGAATTGATTTTTATTTATTGTGTTTAGGCAACATTTTCTTAGTCAGGTAATTGATAAAATAAACATTTTTTTGTTTGTTTGCAAGAAAAATGTTGTAAATTAATTATATATGGTATGAACGCATTTGTATTTATAAAGTGGGAGTGGCCACAATGAGGCTCGCGAGCCACATGTGGCTCTTGAGTCAATCTCGCACGGCTCTTGAGCGGTTCTTGAAACCAAGATAAGAGTAAAAAATTTAAAATAATACAGATTTTAAAAAGTATATAATTAAATGAAAACTCTGCTCAGCCTGACAGCGCTTAACTTTTGTAATGTTCACACTCTACTTTCTTGTAGGACATGGCAACACTGCACACACGAGTGACGTTATTTTTCTTTGTGCAGTTCTGTTGTTTGAGTACAGTTGTGACTTAATTGCTGGTGTCCTAACAGTTAAGATGCTGTCTAAGAAGTGTAAATATAAAGAGGAGAATCGAGCTTTTAATACAGAGTGGGAGGGGGAATTCGTTTTTGTAGAAAGAAACGGTAAGCCAATGTGTCTTTTGTGTCAAATAACGTTGTCACATTTCAAGGCCAGTAATCTAAAATGCCATCATGATACTCACCATAGTCTTTCAGTAAAGATTTTCCTGTTGTCTCTCAGTTAAGGAAAACTAAATTAAGATCATTAAAGAAAAAACTTCATTGTCAGAGTAGGGTTATGTAAATGTTTACCAAGGAAGCAGATTTGGCAACCGAAGTAGGCTTCGTCTTGGCTTTTAATATTGCAAAAGCAAAGAAGCCTTACACAGAAGGAGAGTTTATTAAGAAAAATATGGCATAAGTTATTCCTGTTTTAGAACCTGAAAATAAGAAACTGCAAAAACTGATCGACTAAATGCCCGCTGTTAGACACACAATAGAGAGGCGAGTTTCTGTTATTAGTGGCGATATTTTAAATAATTTGCAAAATAATAGTAATAATAAAAGTGAGTGCTCAGCAATTAGTCTGGTTTTGGACGAGTCTACAGATATCAAAGATAAACCGAAGCTAGCCATATTTGTGAGGTATGTATCAGAAGACTTCGAGGTGGTGGAAGAGCTTTTAGACCTGGTTAGTTTGAAGGATACTACTCGTGGTTGACATTAAAGAAGCCATGGACGGTGTTTTGAAAAACTCAGTGCCTATTTGTAAAATTGTCAGCATTGCTACCGACGGTGCACCATCTGTGACAGGTAAGAAACAAGGACTTACTGGGTTTTTAAATGCTGATACATCATACCGTGATTTCCTACCTGTACAGTGTACTATTCACAGAGAACAATTAGCAGCTAAATATATTCAATATCCGCATGTTATGCAGGTAGTTCTAAAAATTGTGAACTGCATTCGCTCAAGTGCCAAAACATACCGACAGTTCAAAACCTTCATAGAAGACATGAACAATGACGAGCTTCCTGATGATGTATCTTGGTGCTGCTTAGTGAGATGGCTATCAGTAAGCAATTTTCTGGGCAGATTTTTTTTCCCCAATTACTTGATCCAATCAAACAGTTTATGTAAGAAAAAGAAAAATATTTCCCAGAATTTCATGACCCCCAGTAGTTATTAGATTTGGCTTTTTTGACAGATGTGGTTCAACATTTACAAACGCTAAACATATCATTACAAGGAAGAGAAAAACTTATTTCTGATTTAGTGCAGAGTGTATTTAGCTTACATAGCAAATTAAGACTTTTGGAAAGACCTTGAGACTAAAACATTCGCTCATTTCAATTGTTTGAAGAAAATTACTGAAAGCCTTCCTAACGTTCAGGTGTAACGTTCAAGTGTAACGTGTCTGCTCTTGCTGAAGAAGTCAATGGCAGATTTAATGATTTGAGAATACTTAAAACTTCATTTTCATTCCTGGAAAATCCTTTAGCTGTTGATGTTGTGGGCGATGGCTGTCCTTTTTTCCTAACCAATTACAAAAGATACAACAGCTGTAGAGTTGGATCTATTAGAACTGTAAGAGGGCGAAGGACTAAAAGGACTGAAACGAACTGGCGTTTCGGCCATAGAATCTTGGAAGAAGGTTCCAGAAGAAAAATACCCACTAACAAAAGAGACTTATCTCAATATTTGGGACTACTTATGTGTGTGAATCACTGTACTCAACTTTTAAGTTCATTAAATCTAAACATCGATCTGAACTAACTGATGAACATTTAAGTGAACTTCGGCGTAGGGAATTGGCGACCCCATCGTCCAGCTGGCTTCTGCTGACTGCAATCAGCCCTCACAGCTAAACACCTACGCTGCTTGAAAGGAGGACCAGCAAAGAGGAGTTACATTCACATTCATCTCATTTTCATCCACAGATGATCATCATTTCATCTCCTCTTGTGCTGTGAGTTGCGCCTCCGCGCAATGACCACGGATGTGACAGGATGTACTTGCATTGACGATGGCCCCTGGGCCCAGGGGAAAGGGGGCGGAACCATTGGATAGCGCCTACTTCTTAACAGCAGATTCTTGGATGGTCTAGCTCGTTGAGACTGGGAAGTGCGCCATTGAGGAGCTCTTCGGACCTTGGGTCTCGCGAACACTCTGGGGGAGTGGGTGTCCCAAGTATCCATCAGTCGGGAGTGCAAGTGATTTCGACGCCAAGTCATTGGACCTCGCCTCGATTTCCAGCTTGCTGACAAGGGTGATGAGGGTAGTACCCGGCAGCCTCGTTGGCTCCTCAGAACGAAGACGGAGAAGTGTGGGCATTTACGGCTAAGATTCATCATGGCTCCACCACATCCTAACAAGTCGCCTTCGCGCACAGACAAAGAAACGAAGAAGACCAAGAGACAGAGTGAAGAGAAAGTCACTGAAGATAATAGAAAGAAGGCGCATATCGTTACCGAAATAACCAGTGACACCGCAGCGAAAATCGAAGTAGAGGAACAGACAAGTATCGTCCCGACTATCACACAATATCTTGTTATTAAAGTAAAGAATGAAGCAGAGAATCCAGGTGGTTTGAAGGGGCTATCCCCTTTCATCATACAAAAACAACTGAATCATGTCGCCGGCGAACTTGCACATGTTAAAAAGCTTCGCAACGGCACCTTGCTCGTGGAGAAATCCACTAACAAACAATCAACTAATCTCTTAAAATTGAAGACCCTAGGACAATTCGAGGTTCAAGTTGAACCGCATCGTCAACTCAATTATAGTCAGGGCGTAATATCTTGTTGGGACTTGCAAGATGTCCCTGAAGAAGAGATTAAGGATGAACTTGCCAGCCAAGGTGTAGTCAATGTTCGTCGAATTAAAACTAGAAAGAGTGGAGAACTGCATCCCACGAGTTCGTTAATTTTGACGTTTGCCATGCCACAGCTCCCCAAGGACGTGAAGGCAGCATTCTATTGCTTACCTGTCCGTCCTTATATACCGAGTCCGCTCCGCTGTTTTAAATGTCAGCACTATGGACACACCAGCACGTCGTGTAAGGCGACCTCTGCTGTATGTGCAATATGCGGCACCAGTAGCCATGGTGCGGATCCTTGTACGTCACTGAAACCTCGGTGTGTTAACTGCAAGGGTGATCACACGGCCTGGTCGCGTGACTGTCCTATTTTTAAGAAGGAAAAACGGTATTAGAGAAAATATCCGCTGGTGATGCTAAACGTCGATTAAGAGAGTTTCAGCGCACCCTTCCCTCTGGTGCATTTTCACATGTTGTAGCCAGGATACCAGTTAAAACTGTCTCGGTTGGTACCCAGACAGTTAATGTATCAACTCAAACTGAGTCTGATGTGCATGTAGTCCCTCGGACGCCTTCCAAAGGATCAGAGACTTCTCACAGTATGCCGACACAGAGTCAGGGACAAAAACCACCTGTGCAGAGTTCTAGAACTCCACGGGTTAAGACTACTTTTAGTCCGTATAAAGTCTCCAAATTAGCTCGAACTTCGCCTCTCGCTAGAAGCATTAAGACTTTGACGAACGTTTTGTCTGCACAATTAGCTCAGGAAGAGTCTGCACATACTATCCATCAACCGAGTTCATCTTTGTCCTCCGACATGGTTGAGGACCACCTGATGGATATGGATTTTAATCTCGTGGGAAGGAAAGGGAAACCGAGATATAAACTTAAACGTTAATATTTTTACTTGTTTTTGTAGAGTTTTATGAATTCCGTTTATTTTATATGATTATGCTCCTTAGCTGTTAAGTTTCATGGTGTATTTTTGTTTTATCTTGTGAGGGCCCATTTACAGGCTTCCTCGTTATACTGGCCATTTACACCAGTAGGTTGAATGTGAAGACCTTTTACATCTTCATCTTTTATATATTCTTTTTTTATTATTTTAATAAACAGCTAAGTTCTGACATGACCAAGATAAGGGTCTTTCCCGTATCGAGACGAGCGTAAGCCATAGTGCTGTTACCGCCCATAAAATTCATTTTATCTATCTTTATTTAAGTGAACTCGTTCGAACTGCGCTTACCAATTATAAGCCAAATTTCAAACAACTAACAGCAAAAATGAGCACTCGAAAAAGCACTTCTCAAAATTAAGATCTCATTTCTTGTTGTGTAATTGAACAATAATGCTATGTGTAGAGTAGAATGTAGGTGAGTACAAAATAAATATTTCTTCATTTTTTTATAAAATAAAATATGTGTGTTCATTTTGTAAACCATTAATCATCAATCTCTTAACAATACGACTCGTTTCGAAAAAGCTTCATGAATTTGCGGCTCCTAAATAAGATAAGTGGATACCCCTGCTATAAAGTAACTGATCAGTCCTAATATAAGAAGGATGCGCATGTGGACTAAACTGTCATTTTAAACTATTTTTTTTTTTAATAGTATTGGTTTGTTTCACTAAAATTTTGCAATGCAGTTCCAACTAAACACCCAGAAAGGTAAACTATATTTCCTAAATTTTGGATCTGAAACATTTTCTCGTGGAAGTTTGCCAAAGAAATATGAATGCTACTTGCAGGAGGTTGTACTATTTATTGTTTTTGTTATTACTACATAATTTTCTCATCTGGCCTTTTGGTATGGATAGTCTATTTTATTTTCTTGTTTGAAATCTCGAAAATGTGCATTTTATTTGTTTTCTCATACTTTACAGTAACTTCAATAAATTATACGTGTTTCTTTTAATTAATAAACTAAACATTTTTTCTTTGTTTCCAAGAAATAAAATGTAAATTAATAATCTACAAAATAATAATAATAATAATACCTGAAAAACCTGGATAATACCTGGAATTTGAAAATTAATATTTAGTGGATGTCCTGTAACGGCGACAGTAATATACAACAATATTAAAATATGCAAAGAATTGAAAGAAACATTTAAAGTACCCGGCAAAATATCATGGTTCCGGGAAAGAGGATTTGGTAACCCCCTGAGTCACCCACCCTCTGAAACCACTTAAAGTTTTTTTTATCTTAGCCATGTGGAAGAAATTGGACAAATGCTGAGAAAGACTGTACATACCCTAGAAGTAGATAAATACTTAGTCGAGTACCGGTTGTTTTTAAATTACTATTTACTACCTGTGTTATGTATGATTAAGCTATATACCAAGGTGTAGCAAAAAGTTCATGCAATCATCTGGATGGAAACGAACTAGAAACCTCCTAGGACTTGTATTATAGCTTGATACTTGTAGGCTAATCCCACAATTTTTTTCTCTTTCTGATGCTTACTTCTATATTTTCTGTTCACTTGAATTAAGAAAAGTTTCATAATTGACAAAATTGACGCACACCACGTAATCAATTTCCTGCATCTCCAGAGAAAATCACCGAAAATAATTCACGACGAGGTGAAATTAGTGTATGGGAAGGAAAAACCAGGCGAGGCTGTTTTAAATGAAAACAAGATGTTGACATTATAGCGGTCCTGATTATTTAAATGGTGTTCCAAATTTACGTACATAGCAAGTTCTGGGCGAGAATACTTTCTACAGAAATTATACTTAACAGGTATTACTGATTTGCGTACATGAAATTAATATGGTTTTGCATGACAAAGTTAATAATGATAAACTGTATTACAGTGTACTATGAAGGATTATTGAATTATACATGTTTGTGTCAATGGGCGTTTATTGCATTTGAATTTACGTATTAAAGAAGGCTGTTACATAATTACTTTTAGGCTTGGCTGATAGTGTTTAAAGCATGTTACAGTAAATTTACTAATAAAGCAAAATGGGGAGAAAATCAGCTACTCGATTTGGGTTATTTTCTAAGATAGCTACTTATTCAACTGGTCGGTATTCACCATTAGAATTGGCTTCTTTAGTATTGATGAATTTAGATTAAAGTTCAGTATATTGCAGCGTTATGGCTGTATCAGTGGTTGTTATGGGTACATTTGGAATATTATTAATCACCAGCTGCACTTTCGTGCAATGGATGGCACGATTGCTCACTCCTTTCCAGAAGAAAATTCGAAAGAAAGCAGCATTGGATATGTTCGTTCGCTGTGATCTGGACGAAGTCGATGTTTTTTAGCCGAGTGGTCACAATGGGTGAAAGCTAGGTGTGCTTTTAGAGATGAGCAAGCAGTGGGAACAGCTTACTGGCCTCCGTTTTGTGGGACTGTGAGGGAGTCATCCTGAGGGACTACCTGCCACAGTGTCAAACAACCACTAGCGACTATTATTGCGATTTCCTCATTCATTTACGTGAGAAACTGAAGGTGATACTGCGAGGAAAACTGAAAAGAGTGCTACTGATGATGAGATTCGTTAAGGAATTGGAATATGTTAATAAAAGAATTAATTAAATTCCAAACAATGAAGAAAAATATATGATTTGGAAATACATATTGAAAACTATAAAAAGAATTATATAAAAACTATTGATATTGACGATGATATTTTACAAGAATCTATTGGACAACTAAAGCTAAGAAAATATGTGGGATTGTTTAGATTTAGCATCATTGTCAGAAAATTTATAGAAATCAAATATAAGAAAAGAATGTAAAACTATACACACAGTTATTTACCTAAATAAATTAAAATATTAGAGTATCAATCAAACTAAAAGCATTAAAAATACTTCAAAATATTTTCAGTTTGATTTAATTACAATAAAAAAGTATATCCTTGTGATTATATAGACTGTTTTGAAAAGTTTAAAGAAACAGAATTACCTTAAAACGAAGAATTTAATAGTAAACCTAATGGTGAAGATATTTCAGATGATGAATATAATTATGTAGAAAGGTTTCGAAAACATTTAATATTAAAAATCTCAGAAAATATCATGATTAATATCTCAAATCTGATGTTTTATTATTAAGAGATGTATTTGCTAAATTTAGAAAAACAGGTTTAAAATCTTACATGCATGTTGGTATTGTACAGCACCAGGTTTAGCATGAGATGAAATATTAAAAATGACAGAAGTTAAATTAGATTTATTAGAAAATTATGATATTTTAATTTTGATTGGGAGAGGAATATGAGGTGGAATTTTACAATGTATGAAAAGATATGGGAAAGATAATAATAAATATAAACGAATATGACTCATCTAAATCTTTAAATTATATAATGTATTTAGATTCAAATAATTGATATGCGTGAGCAATCAATAAAAAATTACCATATTCAGAATTTAAATGAGTTTCTAATCTAAATGAAAGATTAAGTAGCGTTAGAATATCCAAAAGAGATTATCATAAACATTTACTATTCACTGAAGAAAGTAAAAGAGCCCCTAATTCTTCTAAATGACTAACCACATTACAAGATAAAACAATATGTTACTTACATATCTATATAGTGTCGAGCGAATTTTGAGTACAGATAAGAGTCAACAGAATGTAATATAAATTTGGTAATTGTAAATTTAAAGTTAATACCTACATCACTCTCATATTTAATTCGGAAAGACGAAAGTCATTTATTCATTATGTTCCACGGACAATCAAATCATTAAAAAAGCCAGCATACAAGAAACATTCAGTTAATAAATTTAACTCAATTATTGGAAAGAAAAATAATGAATCACTCCAGACACCAAAGCCAATCGCTACCAGGATGTACGAAGAAACATGACGTCAATCGTCGAGACAGCCAAAGCCAATTGCCAGACACAATCCCGGGATTAGGAAACGTATAAATACCGAGAAAACTAGACAACCAACAGCAGTGGTAGAGGCAGTAGCAGCAGAAGAGGACCAGTGTGACAGTAGGCTACCGCGAAGAGCCCACCCCGAGAGCAACCGAGATCTGTCGTCCAAGTTCAGTAGCTTTCGCGAAGAGATGAGACTCTTGTTCCTGTAAGTAACTCAGAACAAGGGAAACAGCAATCAAGTTTTGGGAGTTGTTCAGTTAGCTGACAAAAGACAATCTTTCGAGTGCATCGTTTAAGAACATTCCAATACAGATGTTAGTCGCCATAGAAAAGACACTACTTCATCTGAAACTGACCTATCGCTGCTGTCCAAAAGCAAAAGACCGTATTTCGACGTTCGATCGAAATAGAGTTGTTTAATAAAAGGTAAACCCTATGAAGTTAATTTCGGTCACGTATTGCAGATACGGCATTTTGCCTTTTAACGGCAGATCGGGATACGATCCCACGCTCAATAGCTGACCTGTCGTCTGTCAACCGTGTTTATACAGATCGGACAAGGTTTGTACCCCGACATAAGTATAGTCCCAGACTCACGTTTAAGAGCCCCGAGTAGATCCCCCGCCTAAGGGCGTGTTACGAAACGCCAGAGACAGTGCCATCCGGCACGCAGCGGACATCCAACCAAAGACTCCTTGAGTGAAGTAGGCCATGACCCCGACAGTGTGAGCCCGAACTACGAACTTGAGGACCTCAACGGACAGCAGTTTGACACAAGGTATGTTGCTTTGGTTTGGTTTGCATTTCATAAGTAACCTAAAGTGTGATTAGGCTTTAAGTACTCAAAGATTTGCTCACAGCGTCATAAGTTCAGAGATGCCCTAAGAACAGAAAACGGAATAAAAGTGTTAAACGGATTTATGTGCCTGTTGTCTGTTAGTGTAGTTTGAATGGTAACCCTCTCTTAGTATTAAGAACTATCATAGCCATTAGAACTATTCCAGTTAAGATTCCAACGTCCCAGGATTTGGAGAAGAGACAGCGAGTAGCCGTACCACCTAGTACGAAGAAGGAAGTAAGAGTCTCAGAAGTGTTCCTTTGTGTTCGAGAAGTGTACAAATAGCGTTTAAACCTAAGGTACCGACTTCGTGTGCGCATGGCCACACATCACTTACACGTTGCTTACCCTTTATATGTGTACAACATCGGCAAGTTTGAACACCAAATTAGACTCCAATCCGAGTGATACATAGGGCGTAAGCCGCGTCAAATAGAGTAAATCCACAATAGAGCATTAAAACAATGTTTATAGAATGGATTAAGATTAAAAAAGATTCGTAGAGCAGTGAAATTTAAACAGTCGTATTGGTTAAAAATATATTGATTTTAATAACAAATGAGAACTCAAGCAGAAAACTATTTTGAAAAAGGATTTTTTATGTTAATGAATAGTTCTGTTTTCTTTTTTTTTAACAATGGGAAATATAGAAAATAGAGTAGATATTAGATTAGTACCTGATTCTAAACATTTAAAAAAAACTAGTATATAAACCCTATTTTGATCATCATCAAAATCAAATACTAATATAAACTCTCCAAATAAAATATTGAGTTCGAAATAGATATTGGAGATAGTTTCACTTGCTGATTGATATCTAACATTTGAAATTCGAGGAAGCGATGTAAATTGAGAATATTTAGCTCCATTATCAATAGTAGAAGGAGAAGATATTAGATTAATTGATGGTTTCTTTCCACATTTATTTTTTGTAATTCAAATTTGTTCACACGGACAAATATGATTTTATGAGTAGATCAGTACATAAAATTAAGTTTATGTATAACTTTTTTATCTTTATAATAAATAAACCTTTCAGTTCCGGATAATCTTCCAAAAGAAAAATTAATTAAATTATTAGAATCAATAATAAAACAATATGATTGTTTGTTGAAGAAGGGAAAGAGAAAATATAAATATTTGAAATACTAACATATAGACAATAATTAGTACTTGTTTTCACTTCCTTCAGTTATTACTGTTTTAAGTACTAAATTCAATTTGAATGTAAAGAAGAGTTATTATAAAAGCTTAAGTCAATTGATTAATAATTTTAAAAATGAGTTAGAAGTGGTAATAACAATAAATGGCAGTGTTAATGATGAATATATTTAGACAATTATTGAAAAATTACAATAGAAATGAAACACATTAATGCAGTTCAAGATTTTTTATATATAAATGGATCTGCAAACAAGTGTTAATATTACAAATAGCTTTATCGTGAGAGTTAAAAATATTCTCGGTAAAGTTGAATTTGAAATTAATAATCAAGTTTTAGAATTAAATCTTGAATAATGGAGAGAATTTACTAGAAATTTAAGAGTAATTAACCATTAAGTTAATAAAAGATTTCATTATGAATATCCTAGCATCAAATCTCTTATCTTTTTTATCGTAGGATAACACGACGGCCACCTTACTGTCACCTAATTTGAGACAGGCAACAAATTGGTGACAGATGTTTACAACATTAAACATTTGGTTGATTTTGACTAAAAATATAGGAAATTTATTATGAATTTGTAAATAATTTTAACTTATTTATTTATAATCCCTTTATTACACATTTATAAAAAAATATGGTGGAAGTGGTAAAAAATGAATTATAAGATGGGCGAACATAATCAGAGTTGATGGTCACCGTTATCCTAATGACTGTTTTTTATATCTACTAGTATTCCTTCATGGAATATGAAGTTATGATCTATTAGTTGTTACATTTTATAGAAACTATAATTTAATGTGCCCTCTTATCAAACTAGGTATCACAGTTTCTGAACCACGACTGATTATAGTGACATCTTGCTTAAACGACTAATTTGTTATTACAATGAAAACTTTTTTAATCTTGTATTGTATATAATTATTTTAATAGTAATCAACAAACGCTATATTCTTATGTATATATCCACTGACTTAGTGTTATATTGGCTTGTATGTATTGCTGTTCATAGTACTTCAATAAAAATTATTATTATTAGTATCATTATTATTATTACAGACAGCAGCTGTGAGTCAAGGTGGGGGGAAATCACCCGATGAAGTTGTTGGAGAAGTCGCTGCCGATATTCTTCATAAGTTGCCTCCAAATTATGATTTAGAAGCAGCACTTCGTAAATATCCTACCTCTTACAATGAATCAATGAACACCGTGCTGGTGCAAGAAATGACCAGATTTAATAATCTGATTATTTGTGTGAGGGTTAGCTTAATAAACCTGCAGAAAGCCATAAAAGGTAAGGCATTGTATTCTTTATTTTTACCACGACGATTTTTCAGTTATAAAAATAAAATCTAGATTTTGATATCATTATTTAAAAGGTTAATGGAGGAAAATATATTGTACCACATGGCGAACGACACATCGTGCTTGGAACAATTTACTAACCCATTACATGTAAGTTTCAGCATGAGATCGTTTAAGTTCTGTGTTGAAAATGCTATGTAAACGGGTAGAGAATGACGGTGTACGGACAATTTATCATTGGGACAGGCCGTGATAGCTGGGGAGGGGTGGGTGACTAGACGGTACTGAAGGCTTAAGCCAGATTTCATTTTTTGTGTCGCTCAAACCGTAAATGAAGGTTTCTTCCCCACAAGCGGCGTGTTGAGGTGTTGGTGGTAGAAGGTAGAATATGGATTACAGCAATACGGAAAGATAAATCAATACTGCTATTATTCGTCTGATGGTAATGTGATGCTGCCCACAGCCACTGGAAATTCTTCATTTCGGATAAATTGGTGATCCCTTTTGGATACGCCCTTAGTTTCTGCGAACCAACACCACATCCTTCAACCTAGTGAAGGAATGTTCTTATGTTTCAGAAGTTCAAGGGCAACAGAGGCCAACGTACTTATCTTGAGATTATTTTAGGAAACCTCCATTTGTAGAAAGGGACATTCTTCATTCTTTTATTTCAGGAACGGTCCTGTGGTACAGGAGCGAACCTGTTAGCTTGTTCGAGTTCGGTAGCTGAACAGAGATTACAGCAGCCGTGACCGCCTTTATATAGAATTTGATACACGGTTATACGGTCTACAATTACATACAATTATAGTTCGTTACACAATTCGTTACACACTCACATACATATACACATATCTACATTGTCGCACGCACAATATTAGACAGATTCATACACGGACACACTGGGTTTTGTTTGTTTTTTTAGTCTCAACCGAGACTTTTCTGTGAATTTTTATACATTCCTATTGCTTCTGTGTGAAATATTACAATTCGATAAATGATATATGCATTATAACAAAACACTAATTTAGGGGACCGCGGAGGCTCAAGAGCACTCAACTCTGGTGCGTGGGGTCGTTGGTTCGATCCCTGCTCATCCCATGTGAGCTTTGTGGTGGACAAGCATAGTGTGTGTGTGTTCCCTCAGGATTCTCCCGTTTCCTTCCACTTTCTTTATTCCAGCAATTTATCCATCATCATCTATCCGGCCTGAGCCAAAGTTGCCTAAGGGCCTAATAATTAAATTAAAAATGTACATATTAACTTAGCTTTAATACATGTAGCCTTTTTATTTTGGTAGGAGCGCATGAACTGTACCGCTTGTGTGTGTGGCCACCACACACGAGTGGTTTCCTTTACATAGATGCCCCTCCGTGTAACTCGTATATATATATACAGGGTGGTAAGGTTACGGACCGACAAACTTCGGGAGGTGATAGTACAGTGAAAAATAAAGAAAAAACGCCGAGGCAACGGGGGGGGGGGAATTCCGAGGCGTTACGGAGCTACAGCCTGCCGAAAGCGTGGGAAAATGAACTTCAGAGCGGATTATAGCGAAGACGAAAAATCGGAGAGTAGGCGGTTGAGAGTAAGTTAGAGGAAGTCACACCCGGGCTATCCAAAAATGCATATTGGAAAATGCTACAAGTAGGGCGCATGGGATTCCCCAAACGAAGTAGGGGATTCTCAGAAAGTCTTCCAAGTAAAGATGGGTCGAAAGGACCACAAATGGGATGAGTTGCCAACAGGTAACAATAAATCATTGCCGGCGCATCGATATCTCAACGAGAATTATTAATATTATGACCATTTTTATAATATAATGCGTGGTTGCATATCAGAGAGGGGTGATAATTAAAGACAGTCAACGAGCGTTTGGCTTATTTATTAGCAATGAGAGAGACTAGGAGTATCCAGTCGGATGGTGGTGAGTACGCATCTTAACAGCTGCAGTGTAGTAAAAAAGACGTTCTCGTTGGTCGAGTGGTCAGTGCTATCAGGCGTCCGTGATGTCACAGCAGTCTTGCATTGAAGCCCACCTGGAAAAGAATCAGGTGTTTGATTAAAGCGTAACAGCATGCAAAGGATGGACGGAGGGTATTAGTTAATGAAGAGGAACGTTCGGCTGGTTAGTAGAAAGAACGCAATGTAATACAGCAGCCAAAGAAGGGTGACATGGAAGAGAGAAAAACACGCGTGTGTACGAGACATCAGGTGTAAACCGAATGATGAATCCGAGCTGAGTCGGAATACGAACATGTACCTATTGCAATGCAAAATGTACCTATTGTAGAATACTGGAAAAAAGTATTTGTACATTCTAGCAATCCTGATCTTTTGTACTAGTTTGTACGAACGCTTTATTGTGTATTCTCCAGTGTATGAGTATTGACGCTCGTTAGCCTGTGTCACGTACTAGTGATATTTTGGTCAAGGGGGCGGATTCGATTGCGATTGCGACTCTGTCCGTTGCACGAGTGTGAACGGAGAGGGTCAGATTATAGTTGAAAATGCAGAATTTGTCATTAGGACGTTATTTGTATGTGATGGAGTGTCAATGCCAAATCATCGTCTCGTCACCTAGCCCGTAATTAAAGACTTTGGTCGCTACCCTCCTCTCCCCTGATTATGCATTAGATTGATTCATGTATCGTAGTTTATGTACTAGAATTGCCTATACCCAACCACATTTCTGTGTAGGTCCTGAAATCCGCTCCAACGCGAAATGGAAAGTCCCAACAGTAGGGCCAGAGTGCTTCTCTGTTGATAATTCTGCTTCCCACTTCCGTAGGGGAATGGCGACGTCATTGCAGGTCTACAGACCGCATCGTGATGCAAATCCATCACATAGCCCGAGCAGCAGGCCATCGCTGCTCGTAGACGGCGTAGGGAATTGGCGACCCCATCGTCCAGCCGGCTTATGCTGTTTGCGATCAGCCACAAACGGCGTAGGGAATTGGCAACCCCATCTTCCAGCCGGCTTTTGCTGGCTGCAATCAGCCCTAGCAGCTGAACATCTACGCTGCTCGAAAGGTGGACCAGCAGAGAGGATTTCATATACTTTCATTTCATTTTTCATCCACCGATGATTCATTATTTAATCTGCTCTTGTGCTGAAACTTACGCCTCCACGCAATGTCCAAGGATGTGTTATGGATGTACTTTCTTTGACGCTGGCCCCTTGATACCAAGTCATGTTGGTATCCATGGTAATAAACTGACTGACGAAGCTGCTCGTGAGGCCTCTTTAGGAGCTAACATTGATATTTAGCATGTCCCATTTTAGGACATGTTGATATATTATATACAGGTTACACGGAGTGAATGGCAGCAACAATGAGATGACGTTGCTGTTAATAAATTGAAAGCAAATAAGGTAACTGTTGCTCCATGGAAATCATCTTGCCGAGATAGGAGGCATGAAGAAGTACGTTTATGTCACCTCCGTATAGGGCACAGTCGCATGACCCATGGATATCTCTTGCGACGCTTGGACGCTCCGTATTGTGAATGCAATGGAATTTTAGGTATTCGTCATGTCCTCTTAGATTGTCCAGGATATAATCATCTCAGACTACGTTATAACATCCCCAATGACATGGCGTCATTGTTAGGAGATGAACCAGCTATGTTGCGAAGAGTTTTTATGTATATTCGAGAGGCAGGTCTATCTCCGTTTATTTGAGATGATTCTGCGCTTTAGCTGTTAAGTTTTATCTTATATTACTCTTTTATCCTGTGAAGGCCCATTTACAGCCTACACATTTTAAACTTGTTATGCTGAAGACTCTATACATCTTTAGTTTTTATTAATCGTTATACTGGCCATTTACACCAGTAATTTTTTTATGGAGACTTTTTACGTCTTCAGTTTGTATATGCTTTTAATCTTTTAATTAATTAACAGCTAGGTATTGACGTGACAAACATCCCCCGTATCGGGATGGGCGTAAGCCATAGTGCTGTTTGCACCCATAAAATTGATTTTATCTTTTATTTTGTACATATCTGGTAGTCCTTTGAAAAACCGTCTTAATTTGTTGAGATTGCCCCTTTTCTTTTATTCTGTCGTTTGTTTTAATTTATTCTTTAACCTATTTTATTTTCAATTCTTTTATCACTTTTTCTTGGTCATACTTTTGAGATTCACTCACTATTAAAATATTTGTCATAACACTTCTCCATTGGATTCTTTCTTCGTGTCTTCATGATGTCTGTAATGTCTTCATGGTGACAATTCACTGTGATCTGTTATCAGCCATGACATGCCTGAGCATGAATCTACGATAATTACTACGTGACGCCATATCATACCATCATACTTGTATAATGTGATGCAACATTCAAGATTCTACATGAAATTTCGAATCTTTGTGTCTATTACCATATCCCTACTTGTTGCCTTACTTTATTGAACATTTTATTTATATAATTGTCTTATATAGATTTTCTATACATAATATTTGATATAAAAGTTTTAGAGCGAGTTTAGAATTTCTTCTGGTTTCTCTACAATATACAAAGGGCGTTCAAAAAGTTTTGCGCTATGGGCCATAACTTTTTTAATAGTAGCACTAGGACCATGAAATCTTGTGTGCATGTACTTGTGTCCTTTATATATATATACGCATGTTACTCAATGTATCCTCCAATCGCTATGACACATTTAGCGCACTGTTCTTTCAATGCCTTAAATGCACTTTGGTAAAACCATGGACGCTGACTATTACACCACTGTTTCGCACACGAAATGCGTTCTTGGTCACTGGCAAACTGCCTACCACGACGGTGGGTCTTCAGACGACCAAACAGAAAGAAATCGGACGGGACAAGGTCCGGACTATAGGAAAGTTGAGGGACCGCTACCCATCCCATATTTCTGAATTTATGCTGTGTGATAGGCAGAGTGGGACTCGCATTATCTTAGTGCACTTTGATGACTTCATTTTGGAACTCCGATCTCTTTGTCTTTAAAGTACGTCGCAGGACCGCTCATTATTAATTGTTGCGCCACGTTCCAAATAGTCGATGAAGATTACGCGACGGTATTCCCAGAAGAATATGGCCATTAATTTCTCCACTGATCTGGTGAGTCTTGGTTTTCTCTTCCGCGGAGAACCGGAATGACGCCATTCCATGGAGTGCGTTTTACTCAGAATTCATATGAAATATCCTCTGTGATCACGCTATCAAAGCACTGTGGAGAGTCACCACTGAATGTTCTGGAGTTAGAGACAAATTTCCTTCCTCTTTGCTTCAGTTCCCTTGTGATCAAATTGGATTTACGGCATTGAAAGAACGGTGCGCTCAATGTGTCACAAGTAGGATAATTATAAACGTTTCCTCATCAGTTTTTTATATGTATCCTGTTTGCCTAATGTCATCTTCCACATTTATGCATTTATACTTGCCTTTTAATTCGATAATATTTTGTTTCTTTTATTGTTGTGCTTTCTGATTTTCAATTTTAATTCATGACTTTATTGAAACATATTTTGGCTAATCATGTCAATCTTGTAATGCCTCATGGTTATATCCATTTTTCATATCAAGAATGGATGTAGTTAATTTCATATATAAATCTAAGGAGTTGGTTTTTATACGATCGAATAAAAGTCTTCTTCCATATGTGAACGAATGACTAGACTCTTGGTGTATATATATTGTGCCGGAAGTGAGGTTTCTTTATACAGACGTCTGGAATCTCGCATTTTTTTTGTACAAGGGGGTATTCGACCAAAAATAAATTTTCAACATTAGAAATAGAAGAAATCACAAATTTGAGTCACATATACATCCCTACAAATATATTTCAGTTTGAAAATAAATTCAAGATCCAGAAGATAGCGCAGCAATTTGTGGAGTCCGCTGTCACCAGTTTCAGTCAACATTCTTATAGTCCACATTAAACTATCTATTTTGTCAAAATATGACTTAGATATTTTTTTTTCTATTTGGGGACCTGCCTTCCACCCCCGTTTCTCTTCATTCTTTGCACAAAATAGGTTGTGTACATTCGGGGACGTACAGCACGAGCAGTTGTTCGCTCTCCCCATTTTGCGACAGGCTGTCCCTAGAGATTCTTGGATTGCCTGAATCCTATGTTCTTTCAGTTTAGACTTCAGGTGTTGCGCGACGGACTTTTGACCACGCATCCAAGGTTCTCCTAGTCTTTAGTTCATGTTTAGAACATTTACTTGGGGGAGGGGGGTTCCCTACCTACCATATTTCCAATTTATTATAAAAAGAAACATTGATAAATAACATTTAGGTCAAACACACGGACTTCACATTTACAACACAAAGATTCGGCACTGGACTTGACTCGGCATCTTCTTCACTTGCTGCCCCTGCAACGAGATAAAGAGATGAATTTTTGGATCGAATTGCGCGTGGGAATGTTGTTTCACCCACAAAGTTTTTCCCGCTTCTCCTTCCTAGTCGTCGTCTTTACTGTTAGCTTCCTCTTCCTCACTCACCATAGGGTCTAGGTTGTTTTCACTTGCCACACTTTTACTCTCACTTCATTTACACTTGTATTCCTTGGGGTATAGGGGGGGGATTGGCAAATCATAGCCGTAGAAATGATGTTCTCCTACAAAGTTTGTATGCATCTACCTTTGTTCTCCTTACTAGGTTTCCCTCCATTTCCACCTTAGATTCCTCTTCTGATTTCCCTCTCCATCATTCACTCATTTGGCCACACATACACTAGGCTATTTTGCTGTACGCTTCCATTTCGGGTTCCGGAATGTGTTGTTTGTTTGTTAAATATGTTAATTATTATATGTTATACTATTTCACTACACTTTCCCGCCACCACATTTATTCAACACGCACACGATGAGCGTCTCTTGTGTCGGTTTTCCTGCACAAGACACTCTAATTTGCCACTAGCTTCCAGCGACCAATTATTCACTTTATTTGCTGATAATCATGTTCTAATTAGTTGCTCTGAATAGTTTTATTTAGGCCACTTTTCGCTTGTTTTTTAACATATCTGGATGGTTTTTAACATATGACTTAGATATGTTACATCCAATGTATTGATGACGGATTTATAATCTACCAAACAGGAGCTGAATTTCATTTCCTTTTTCATGGTCTTATTTTCCGCCATCCCAAAATAAAATTCACCCATGAAAAGGAACACTTAGAAAGAGGAAAAATGGTATAAATCTAATTTTCTCTTCATCGACTACTAGCATGGAGACAAGTGTCTAGCTAAAAGTCCCCACCCCTACCCCCTTTGCTTCACCCGCTACGTCTAACTACGAAAGCTAGAAAATCGGTACTTTCGAAAAACGGTCATATCCCCGAAACTAATCAACATATTTATATGCTTGTTTTTTGTTTAATCTTTGAAATGTGTTCTACATTTTAATTTATCTTTAAGTTTTTAATTTATTTTATAGTTTTTTTGGTAAATGTACCTAAACAGTAAAAAAAAAAGAAAAAGAGAAAAAACATTCTCGCTATTTCCTTTTTTATCCTGTATCTCCTTAATGGAGTTGCGATATGGAAAACATCCCTAATAAAACTTGTAGAGCATAAAATTATCTTTCCATTGGTGTATATATTGTTGAGGTTAATGTTAAAATTAGCCGTGCAGTGAGGCAAGTTTGAAGGCGTGCGCTCTCTGATTCGGGTCGCTATGTACCACCAAAACTTGTCACTGTAGTCTAGTGAATCTGTTCCTTAAGAAATAAGAAAAAATGGTATGAAGCTAATTTCTTATTCATCGACTACTACCATGTAGACAAGTATCTAGCTAAAGTCCCCACACTACATACAACCCCTTGTTTCCCCCTATCTGGCATGGAGTGTTCTGTGAATCAAAATGAGTTTCAATCTAACCAGAAAAACAAGAAAAAAGTCATTTGATTCGTTGTTCAGAAGTTTGCTGATAACCAAATCTGCGTCAGTGGCGTAAGAGGATGCAGATATTGAAATTTTCCAAAAGGCCATTACTGTATTCAAGAACCACACCCATTGTTCGGTAGTTGCAGTTGGTCAGGATATGGATATATTAGTTTTACTTGTAGACCTAGAACAATCAGAAAAAACTTTCTCTATATTTCCATAATCCCTCTGGCAGCTCTGCAAGGGCTGCCATTCTCGTACCCATGGCTGTACCTCGAATCTGAAGGTAGTTATGCTAATCTGTTTATGGGAAAACTTGAACATGATTTCCTGCAAACTCAACCTTTGACCCCTCTACTCTGGGTAAGATTCTTGGACGATATAATGATGCTATGGTGAAACCAGTCTCAAGACATTCCTAGAAAAACTGAACCAATTGCGTGTTGTCCAGTTTACTTGGTCCACTTCCGACAAAAGAGTCACATTCCTTGACGTGGACATCACCTTAGAAAACAACACTCTGACCACTTCCGTTCACATAAAGCCCACCAACCATATGCAGTATTTACACTAATCAAGTTCCCATCCTTACCACACCAAGAAAGCGATTCCTTTCTCCCTTGCCCTCAGAGGATAACGCCTGAATTCCACCACCTCTGCTGCTAAAACTTACAACCAACGCCTCCAGGAGACTCTAGTCAACCGAGGCTACCCTTCTAACCTTGTAACCAAACAGATCCGCCGTGCATCCTCACACACTCAACCCACTCAAAAATCCAACCCACCGTCGCCAAACCCACCGGCTCTAATCACCCAGTTCCATCCTAAACTAACCAAGGTCAAACAAACCCTACACTCTAATTTCCACATTCTCCAATCTGACCCAGACAAAAGATCAGTATTCCCCACCAAACCTAGATTAGTTTTTCAACATCCACCTAATCTTAGAAACATCTTGGTCCGTACGAATCCCTCCTTGCCACCACACCAAACCGGCGCCCAGACATGCCAGAGACCCAGATGTAAGGTCTGCTCCATTTTCATAACTTCTCCCACAATCACTATCAATACTTCTAATGGTCGGTACACCCTCAATCCCAAGGGTACATGCCACACCCCTAATGTTATATACATCCTAACCTGCAAGTTCTGTGATACCTTTTATGTGGGGGAAACAAGTTGTGCTCTTAACATTCGAATTAATAACCATCGTCACTTCTGTACTATCAACAAACCGGATGCCCCAGTTTCCTTTCACACCGAGTCCCACAATACCAATTTTGATGTATCTTTCTTGGTTGCCATAATCCACATTTTACCCCCTACGACCAGCACCTCAACACGCTGTCTGTTCGAGAATGCCTTTATTCACGGTTTGAGCGCGAAAATAAAACCTGGCCTTAACCTTCAATAACTCTAAGCTCCCCCTTTCCTCTGCATTTTCAACACATTTCGACCCACGATCCCACCTTGTACTTACACGCTATACAGTTATTATTATTTCAAGTTCCGGATAACTACGCGCTACAGCAGTCAGTTGTTCTCCAGTTTTGATGTTTTGTCCGCTACGTGTCGTCACTGTCACTGTCTTCAAACTTGTACTTTCTGAACACGTGAACCTCGCTCTCTTCCTCTCTACTTGAAAAAGTGTGA
>JAGDQP010026594.1:0-22878 GCA_022664845.1 Lepisma saccharinum
CCCCGTGTCCAACCCCGTAGCCTCATTTGTTGAAAATGCAACGATACAATAAAAAAATATTTCAAAAAGACATGTCAGTTATTAACTCGAAAATGTAATCTCATTCATGATTCAATGTGTGTGTGTGTGTGTGTTGTTTTTTTTAATGTGATGTGCAATTTATACCATACGAGTTTATCAAGTCTCATACAGACACTTAAAAGCTATGGATACACACATTATATGCATTTGTTTTATTTTTCCCGTAAAATCCGACTGGTGAAATAATGAAGGCAAAAGGAAACGCACCGTTACTCTCTTGCAAATGATTATTGTTTCACTTACGCGTTTTTTTCACTTGTTTACAAAACTCGGAGTCTTCATTGTTGATGCAGTCATATGATTTTAAAAGTTCAGGTAACAGTCGATAGGGAAGGGGGGTAGCCAGATGAGAGTTTATAATTCAGTAAACATAACAATAGTACGAGTAAGATTGGGGGCGTGTGCGGTATGACGGTTTCTACGATTTGTAAATTATTCTACGATAAGTGGACAGTATTATATAACAGTAAAGAAGTGGTCGTTTCCGGACAAAATTGCGGATCCTATCTTGTATGTGTTAAGTGTATGAGTGTTTGTGTTTTTTTATTGTGAATTTGGTGGAAGGAAATGACGAGCAAAAAAAAATATTTAAGTGTGGCTCAGAAACTGAGAAAACAGCGTGAGAGAGAAGAAGCAGTGAAAACGCTAACGAAAATCGATGTGTTCTTTAAAGATGCTGTTGGTGCTGGGCGTAGTGGTTGTAGTGACGATAGTTCGAAAGGCACTGATCTGTCTCAACCAATTTGTACTAAAGTATCTGAAGATGCCCCTGTTCAAGAGGTACTTTCGGAAAGTGATCCCAACACCGAGGATATGGATTTAATTGATACAGACCGTGAACGTTTCATAGGTGAGTTAAGTGAACACCTGAAAAATAAAATAGTAAATCTAGACCCTCATCAACCTAAAGGGCCTTTTCCAAAGGATCCTGTAACAAACCGATCTTTCAGTTCACATTATTATCATGTTAAAACCAAGACTGGTCAAGTTATACATAGATTCTGGCTTTGCTATTCATTAATATTGAACGCAGTCCATTGCCATGTATGTTGGCTTTTCTCCGATCGACTCAAGAAAAACTTTTCGGATGCTTGGTGTAACGGAATAATTAAAGATTGGCAAGGGTTGGCAAAGAAGATAGAAAAGCACGAAACATCGAACAATCACCTCACATCCTGTTTAACCTTTGAGGCTTGAAAGAAAAATAAGTGTTTTATCCAACCTCTTTCACGAAGAGTATAAAAAAGTAGCTGCAATTCTCTCGCGAGTTTTGGACGTAATTTTAACACTGACCCGCTGTAACATACCTTTTCGTGGTCATGATGAATGTTGTACATCTTCTAACAGGGGAAACTTTTTAAGTATCATTGAGTTACTTGCTAGGTATGATCCTGTATTAAAATCACATCTCGAGAATGATAAAACTAGGACAAATTACTTGAGCCCCAAAGTACAAAATGAATTTATTTTACTTTTGTCGCAGTCAGTTCGAAGGTCAATAGTTCAACATATTAAACAAGCTCCTTTCTTTGCACTTTTGCTAGATACAACTCAGGATTTGAGTAAAATTGACTAGCTGAGTGTGGTAATCAGATACGTTAAAATGGACCCGGGAAAGTCAATAAATATATGCGAATCCTTCATTGGTTTCTATGAAATGGAGAATCAAAGTGGGCAGACTTTTGAAAACGACATTCTTAAGATATTGGAAGATCTGCAGTTAGATCTGAATAAATGCCGTGAGCAGGGGTACGATGGCGCGGCTAACATGAGTGGAAAGTACAATGGTCTTCAGGTTCGTATAAAAACAGAGTGCAAACAGCTGATTATGTGCATTGTGCGGCTTACAATTTAAATCTGGCGTTAAACGACTCTGTTAGTGATATTAAATATATAAGGGAATTTTACACAATTCTACAGGAACTTTATATCTTTTTTAGTGAAAGTTTACCAAGATGGCAGAAGCTGATAAGTACCCTGGATAACCTAACTATCAAAAGAACCCTTAAAAAATCGTGTCCTACCAGATGGTCTTCTACATTTGATAGTCTGTTTGCTTTAAAAAATTGCTTTTTGCAGCTGATGGTATGTCTTGAGAATATAATTCTGCTTTCCAACAAACAGGCTGAAAGAAACATGGCTGAAACTTTAAAGAGGAAGGAAGATGAGTTATTTCGAGTTTGTAGTTACATTAGTGTTTCAAAGTAAGATACTAGAAAGTACCAATATTGTTTCGAAGCTTTTGCAACAAAAGTCAATCGATTTATTGGCATCCACTTCCCTACTAAAGCAAGCTCGAAATAGTATGATCCAGTTAAGACAACAATTTCCGAAAGCCGAGGAAATTGCTAATTCTTGGAAAATAAATGCAAATTTCAAAACGACACGGCAACGTCGTATCAAGACGTTCTTTGATGAAATGGCAATTGATGAGAGTATCCAAAACTCAGAATCAAATTTTCGAGTATGTGTTTTTAATCGTTGCTTAGACATTATAATCCAGCAGCTAACAGTACGTTTTCAGAGTATGAAAGACATCGGAGAGAAATTTTCTGTACTCCAGCCACAAGAACTTTACAGTTTATCATCCAAAGATATCGCGAAGAAGGCTACTCAACTTTGTGAATATTATTCTGCTGATCTGCCTTTCGCCTTTCCTGAACAACTTCTAAGTTTTCGATCCATAATGACAGAACGAATACGTGAACTTTCATCCATACAGGAACTAGCACAGCTGTTAATGGTGGAAAATTCAGCTATTGCCAGCAGTGTAACTGATTTGTGTACCGCTTTACAGCTTTACCTCACCCTGCCAGTTACCACAGCATCCCCTGAACGCTCATTCAGCAAACTTAAACTTGTAAAGACTTATCTACGTAGTACTATGTCGCAGATAAGACTCAGTTCATTAGCCTTACTCTCCATTGAAAGCGAAGAAAGCCAGAACATAAACATTGAGAGTGTGGTAAAGGAGTTTATGTCTTCGAAACAACGACGCTTCGGGAAAATGTGACCAAGATCTGCTAATGGTAAGTTCAGTTGGTTCATTATTTATTTCGTTTAATTACTATTTATTTAGTTAAGTTCTTAATCTTAATTTATATTTTAATTTATTATTAGTTCTTAATTTATTGATAATTGAATAGGTGAATATTCAAGGAAAAATGTCTACATTTTTGAGAGCAGATACTGAGATAGTTGTTTTATTCATAAAGCGGTCGCATGCTTACACGCAAAAAAAAACAACTTTTGTTTTATTTACCGGCTACGGGCAAGTAGATAATATTTTCTCACTCCAGGAAAAGTTTAGCTAGTTCTGTTTACTTGTGTTAACATCAGATTATACTTCTAAATAATAAGAGAAAGGTTCAAAGGAGGGGGCCAATTTGTAAATATTGCGGGGGGCCATGCGATCTTAGTTACGCTACTGTAGCCAACCCATTTCTTTTATATAGTTTGTGTGTGTATTCGAGATGATATTAAAAGATCGTGCACGTGATTATTAATAGAATCGCAGCCCTGACCTGTTCCTACTAAATGGCTATTTATCAAGCTTTTACATAGATCGACTGACGCCTTTATATTCTGAATTCTTGCACCTGCTTTATAAATATAGTAATTTTTACTTTTTGAAACAAAGAGATAAGCTTTGCATGGTTTATATACATATAAACCTTGATGTTGACCTACGTAATTTTGCTTAAAATTACAACTGGAAACAGCTTATTATGTTTTTTGTTTGATTGAAATGTAAATTCGAATATAAAACACGAAATCAACTTACCAGTTTCAGGAACGGGTAGATGTCATTTTCTGTAGTCAAATTGTCAGGATAATACATAAGATTCGTATCACAAATCATTGATGCATAACCAAGTCTCTTTAACCTGTAATAGAACGAAATTGTTTTTACAAATAATGCATTTCTTTTCTAGACACTTCCCTGCTAACTAAAACTACGTAATGCAATCTGCTAAAAGCAAATACCGTTCTTAATTTTCAAGCAAGTTCTATAATCTTGTTGTCTGCACGCAGAGTGAGTCATGAAACGCCACAATTGTCATTATACAGTTTGCATTAAGTTAAGAAAAACTACAGATGCTTATCAGAATAATGGAAACACCTGTAGTTGGCAACACGTCAGATGTATGGGTTGGCAGTGGTGTCGTGGCGACCGCAGCGCCGGACTGCTGGTGGTGGTGTGTTAGGTCGGTCTCCATACTACGTCAGGCGTCGTGGAACAGGAGTGTGCAGTGGCTGCAGCAGACGGAGGTAGTGTAAAATGGGAGACCTCTCAGAGTTTCAAAGAGGGCAAATTGTTGGTGCGCGGTTATGTGGAGTGAGTGTGACGGCAGTGGCTAGTGTGTTAGGTGTGTCGCCAGGGACAGTGTCGAAGGTGATGACGGCCTACACAACACACGGGAAAACCACATCGGGGAAGCGGAACAGTGGGCGGAAGAAAAGCATCAGTGACAGGGCACGCCGGGTATTAAAGCGCATTGTCACGCGGAACCGTCGTGCCACTGCGGCGCAAGTGACGGAGGAACTCAATCAGCACCTCCCCCAACCTGTTTCGACAATCACAGTCCGCCGCGAATTACATGACATGAACTTACGGGGTCGTGTTGCACGGGCCAAACCTCTCATCAGGGACCAGAACGCTTTAGCACGCCGCAAATGGTGCCGCGACCATGCAACTTGGACCGTTGACGACTGGAAACGTGTGGTATGGTCGGATGAGTCACCATTCACCCTATTCCAAACCACGGGCCGTGTTTATGTGTGGAGAACGCCCAAAGAAGCGTATGATCTGCAGTGTCTCCGCACAACTGTGAAACATGGCGGCGGCACGGTGATGCTGTGGGCCGCAATATCATGGTTTTCATTGGGTCCTGTGGTCACACTTCGCGGACGCATCACTGCCAACGATTATGTCGCAATTTTAGGAGACCACTTGCATCCTATGGTCCGGATGTTGTTCCCGGACAATGACGCCATATTCCAGGATGATAATGCACCCATTCACACAGCTGGAGTTGTTGCAGCGTGGTTTGAGGAACATCGGGATGAAGTTCAACACCTCCCCTGGCCCGCCCAATCCCCAGATCTCAACATAATTGAACATCTGTGGTCCATCTTGGAAACACGACTCCGGCGACGATTTCCACCTCCATCCTCTCTCACAGAACTGGCCGATGCCCTGCACGAGGAATGGTGTAATATTCCACTTGCTACCATTCACGACCTCTATGCCTCCATCCCACGTCGCATCAAGGCTGTTCTGAAGTCGAAAGGTGGCCCGACACCATATTAATCTGGTAAGTTGCACTTTCGTTCAGGTGTTTCCATTATTCTGATAAGCATCTGTATATTTCTTATTTAATGAAAGATAAATAATGTTTTACAAAATTGTTGAGATCGATCACGCACGACAGTTTCACCAGTAATTGATTACAAAGAACGTAAAAAATAATGTAACGAATTGTGATGTCCCAATTCAGCTTTGTGGCTGGTTTCTGTATATGGTGCTTTTTATACTTTTGGCAAATCACACGTATGTACTACTCACTTAATCTAGACAAATTCATATTCTTTGCATTTTTGCTTCAAACAATCCCTTTTCTTTGAGAATCAAGTTCAAATGGATGAGTTACCTCTCTGTGCTTTATTAATATCAATTTGCTACAAAGCTACGATGTTAACTAAACCAAAATAGACAGAATTGCGCGTGGTGTCACAACTCTTGTTTCACTATTTTTAATGACTGGTGGCCCTGACTTTACGTATTACATGATTTTGCGTGTATTTTATAAGTAGTAGGAATGGCATAGACGCATAGTTCTATTATCTGTATAGTGTTGCTGTTCAATATACTACTTACCGTTTATTTGTTAATCCACGTCATTGGGGACCATTAGTTTCACTTCAATAATCCTAGCTGGTACCTGTAATATAACACCAATCTTCGAAATGTATGGGGATAAGTTGCCTCTACGTTGTACAAAACGTTTAATCAAAGAGGGGAAAATTATCTCTACTAATATATAATGAATTAGAATAGTAACTGAAGAAGAGCTTATCGTTTCAATAAATCAAAATTGAACAACAATCTCTACAATACTAATTGTTAAATAATCAATTAGTTGATAATTCTATTTTCATCTACATATAACAGAATCTAGCATAACCTCTTAATTAATATACTTGAAGAAATCAGTGGGCAATCTAAACAATCCTACATGACGACATACATTTCCGAGTATTGTGCAGTTGTCCTAATTACCTCCAGAAGCAATAAAATCTGATTCTGAAAGTTTGAATTTCCGCTTGGTTGCATATAGCTATTCCAAGCATCTATCAATGAATCACTTGTATCGAAACAAATCTTGGGCCATATAATTGAAGGTAAGGTTTTGAAATAAGCGTAAGTTATTTCTGTCACATACGAATGTACTGTTTTGCAGCGTTTCTACCAATAATTTACGATAGAACGATGGGTTCTAATTTACCGTAATTTTAATGTACTAGCTAATTTACCCGCACGGTCTTGATGCTGATTGAATCAAATATTTTGGCACCACTAACAGCAGCAGTACTACTACTATTACCGTTAATACAACAATAATAATAAGAATACTATTGCTACTACTTCTACTACTGCAAGTCAACAACTACTATTAATATAACCAGAACGCGTGCCATAGCAGTGCAAAGAACTGGCAGCGGCATCTATTGGACTCCTGATGCGTGCTGATTACAGCTACGGGCTCTTCATCCTTCACCGTTAAGCGATATTTTCGAGTTAATTTCCAAGATGAAACTTCATTTCCAACAGACCTGTTGCATAGAAACCATATTAATGACGTCGCCACGAGTTAAGACTGTAATTAATTTTCGCAAAGGACCGAACGAATGTGTATTTATATGTATTTTAGTATTATATATGCCTTCAGAATTCTCACGGAGGTTCTATTTTTGAACGTGCTCTAGACCTATATGTTCACAAATTTTACTTCATTGGATTAAACAGTAAGTATTCGCTATAATTAGATCAATTTAACGAAATCTGATCTTATTATCATTATCTATGAGTATCTGCATCATTTACAGCGGCGTATCCTTTTAACATTACCAAATTGCTCCAACCCACGGCCAATAAACTCGTTTTGCAAGTGGAATTAGAAACTCAAATGATGAGAACACCCTGAATAGCGCCAAGATTAAAGTTTGAAAATAATTAGTCTTAATAGGCCGTTATTTATCGTAACGTCATTTTGGTAAAATTCGCTACATTGTTATCCTCTGTATTATACAGAAAATTAAACTGGCATGGCAATACCGGATGTCGAGCGGAATAGTACTAAATAGTAAGAAAATATGAACACTGGCTTACCTGGATGTTACACGAGATGCAGAGAGTGATCCGTTAACGTCGAGACACTTTTGAGCACGTGGCAGCATATTTGCTGACACCGCCTGTAACTCTTTACGGGTGATGCTCCGCATGATGTTGGTAATGTTTTGCTGTAGTTCAGCCAGGATATTTGGGTTTCTTGCATACACCTTCTTCTTTAAATGTCTCCAGAGATAAAAGTCACACTAGGATATTTCCAAGAACGAGGAGGCCACACCCCCTTGCTTATTGTGCGATCTTCTATAAACATACCATGCATCAAAGATAGAGATTCGTTCAAAGAGTGGAATGTGGCTTCATCTTGTTGGAAGTAAGAGTATAACCCTTTTTTGTGGTATACGTTTATCGTAAAACTGTTGCAAGAAACCACGAAACTATAAACTATTCATTGCTGATTCAAAAAAACACTAGACCTACCACACGTGTCTCAGAAAATGCGAATCAAATACCTTTTCGTCTTGAAGGCTGTTGTGCAGGATATGTGGATTATCAACAGACTAGTACCTCGTATTCTTCGCATTCATGTAATTCGATAAATGGAACCATGCATCACCGGACATAAAGTACAGCAGAGTGTCCGAACGATCGTCCACAATCATTGTAATTAACCTATTACAGTACGCAGCTCATTTATCTGTGCCTGTATTCTTAAGTTCCTGGACACTTGTTACACTGTATTATTTCAGTTTCAAAGACTTCAGCACACTCTGAGACGTTGTTCGTTTCACACCGACCTGCTAGGATAGTTTACGGGTAGACTTAGTCGGGTTTCGTGTTATCCTGTGCTGAATATCACAGACGATCTCCGGTGTTCAGCAACATTTGGTTTCGCTTATTCACATTCGCGACCGACCCGATTTGACTAAATTTTTCACCAGTTTCTCAACACAGCGTTTTACAAGTAGTTTTCTTTCTGGGTACGTAACAGTGAAGGCCTCTTTTGTGTTTTTAATTGACTCCGCCATCCCACAATTCGCTGCTGCACGGAAAACACAAAATTCTCGACGCGACTTTTTCAAAGCACTGCGAAGTAAAGATTTTCCGCTAAAGAACTCCACATCGAGCGGCAGCCAGACCGGTGTCTCTGCTTTACGTTTTACACTCCAAAACTTCCATGTTATATTTTAACATTGAAATAAAAATATAATAATAATACACTGTTACCACGCCAAGATACCATAAATTTAAGACATAAAGTATGAACGGGATTAATCAACTTTCCTAGTTAAGAATCGGACCAACGTCCATTCACTTTTCAATGTTCCTTTCTTAAATGAAAAACATAAATGTTTATTTTGTTTAAAATCCATTTCTACTAAAGTACTAGAGATTGTTTTGAAAAACCAATAAAAACTGTATTTTTGATCTGGTTTCCGGATAATTGACCCTACAGTACATTGGTTACGCAGCACTGTTTGATATTTTGCAATAATTACTTGGTCTGACATGACAACACCTCAAGAAACACAAGAAAAAGGAACACTAAATCATAGTAGCAGAGACACTTCCTACGTTACACTTGTACAAATACTCAGATACCTGTGTTTGAAACACCCAAACCCATTCTTTTGTCAGACTGTTTTTCCAGAGAAGACAAACCCTCAAATTTGGTAAATCGTCCGATTCCTGTGGTCCATTCCCGCACACATGCGTGGAGAATTCTTGCAATTAACCACTCCATCACGATTGTTCTTATTATACAATTATCAACGTTCCCTTTTAGAAGATATTGGATTGGTGACGTCGTTTGGCTCCCATTGAGTTATTATTTTAGGCATAAAGAAACAAAAATATATACTACCCCTTTCATTCAGCCTCGACATTTCCCTGCACGAGCTCTTGTTTGAAAAGGTCTGTACTCTTCTACACATGCTTTCATGATCCTCAACAACACAATATCTCTCTGCATATGAAAGAGCTCTTCAGCTCTGTTCATCGAGACACCAACAAGCATCAAATAACACCGTTATTTTGCAGGGAGTTTGGCATTCCAAGTATGCAAACTTGCAGCAAGTTTGGCGTTGCAAGTCTCCAAAGTTGCTACAATCTTGCAACAAAATTTCTAGTTAAACAATGCCATATTTGCGCACAAATTTTAATTTCAAACTTGCTACTACCCGCTCAGAACAAATTTGATACAAACCTTTATTTAAAAAAACGTTGGTAGGCAAGCATCGAGCCTGTTTGAAGAAAAGATTCCAGTCTACGAAGGTATTTGAGCTTATAATCTTCAGATGAATTTGTTGTCAGTCACTCTACCGACTACTATCTGGATTCTTTAACTGGACGAAGCATATTTTACCAGTCCTTTTATGTTACGAAAACAGGTACTGGAAAAAAGGCATTTATGTTACCCACCAAACCTTAGGCTCACAGTTGTCCCTTGTTTTGTCAATGTTATTTATACAGACACGCCAGAGTCAAAAGACTTGTCAAAACTGATGACGTTTTAACGGTATCGTTTTTTACCGAATGAGTAGTTATAATGTAGCTTAGATAAATATTATTTTCTTTCATTATACGCATATCATGATGAATAGATGAATATTGATCTCATTTAAAGTTAGAAGCCACATGTTGCACAATTGGACGAATTCTTCAATAATTGTATCTAGATTACGGATTACATCTTTAGAGGAATTGGCGATGGACCAGTATGCAGTATCGTTTGCGAATTAACCTAATTTTGTACAAGTATCTATCGGAAGTGGAGTGTCATTGGCATATATTAAATAAAGAATGGGACTCATATCAGCTTATTGAGGTACTCCTCTTTTACTGTGAATGTCCTTACTGAGGTCTGAATTTATTTTGATTTGAGTAGTCCTGTCTTTCAAAAGTTAGCTATACATCTAATATATGTAGTGGGTAATTGGAGTCTCTGTAATTTGAAAATAAGGCCATCATGCCAGACGGTATCGAAAGCACTAGTAAAATCATTGACTATGGGACCAGATCTGTATCTTCTATTTAATGCACATTTAATATCTGTGGTTATCCTAAATAGTTGATCGATGGTAGAAATGTTACTTCTGAATCCTGCTTATTTTGGAAAAGGTTAGTCAGTTTCTTCGAAATACTCAGATAGTCTATGGGCTAAGATTGTATGGCAGAACTTTGGAATTGTGTTCGTTAAAGTTATAGAACGATAGTATCTGAATTTGAATAACTTTTGTTAGGTTTGGGTATCAGTATAGTGAATGGTTTCTTCCAATGAATGGGAACAAATCCAGTCTTGAGCGTAGAATTGTAGAGTGCGGCCAGAATGGAAAGTAACGATTAAGGGGATTTTAATGACAGTATGTAAGATATATCATTAGGTCAAGGAGAAGTATCTTTCTTTTTCTTTAGAACATGAAGAATTTCATCTGTTGTAATGTCTTGTGGTAAGATATTTATATTACCTTTATGTTCATTATTTCAGTCTAATAAGGTGATATCCTCATTATGTGAAATGAATTTTCTAATTAAGCTTGAAGTTTGGATTACTTCTGTTCGAATATCATTAATGTTATTAATATTATGTTCAGTATATTTGTTATCGTATTTTTTGTGAAAAAATATCGAGTAGGATATATTTTGAGGTGATCTCTATATTATCTATTTTATTTGAAAAGTATTTGCGCTTAGATTTCCTGTTTCGTCTTGTATTGATCATCTTCCAAACATATTGAGTATTGAGACTATATCATCCAGAAAGGTTTAAGATAAATTCTTCATAATTGAGTTCTCTATACTTGCCGATTTCTGTTTTAATATCTTCGTGAAGTTTGTTAATGTGTGTGTTTAGAAAATTGTATGGTTGTATAGTGATTGCCTACGGTAACTTCTTGCAAGAGTCCTTTAAGTCTTCTTAAGATAAAAATGTGGACCGGAAGTTGCTCAGTATATGTTATGAACTTGCTCGAAGGTACGGATACATTAGCAGTCTGTTTCAATATATTGACTATGGATTAATAGGATTTCTCAATATCTGCAGGTGATTCATAGGAGAAGTTATGCTGGTTGATAAATTTATTAATTAATGTCTCACGGTTTTCCCAATATGCTTTTTTGAAAATTTTGTAATTAACTGTGAGATATTTACTATCAATGTGAATGTTGAATGTAAGGAAAATTTCACTGCGAACAGATGGAAGACTTTTGTTTACTTTAAAATTAGAGGGTTTGTTCATCATATGAGGCTATACTAGTATTTTATCTGGAGCAGTTTCTATTGAATTGACAATAGGGGTTCGTACAACCTGAAGATTGATTAAGTGAGAACTGAGAAGGTAATTGAAAAAGGCCTTACCATTGTCATCGGTGACTGTCTCTAAGCATACTGTATTGACTAATTGAGTCAGGCACAATTATCAAATTTCTAAATTTTTCAAGGTTTTTAAAAGTGGTAAACTGAGTTTTATATCTATCTTAGGGTGAAAATATAAAATTGCAATGTATAAAGTTCCAGTATTAGTTTTTATAGAGATGAGTAGTTGACAAGAATAAATATCCCGCAATCCATCTGGCAAATCAATCTCCTGAGAATTGATAAAGACCTCTACAAGAATATCTGTGCCCCTTTAGGCTTCTTTTCTATATGTACGATATACTTTGTAGTCAGATGTATTTAAATAAGCGGAAGGTTTTAGTTTAGTTTCATTTATTATAATTACATGGACTTTTCATCTTTTGCAAGCAGAATTGTTCTCTGTAATGTTTGCGAATACTGTTAATGTTAATGAATAGTAATTTAAGAGATTTGATGGGGGGTAGTGTTGTCTGAATGCAGATATTTAGGATTCATCATCGATATGTTCTGAGTTTGATTCCAAATTTATATGGATCTTGTCTTAGTAGACGTGTAGAAGAACTAGTTCTATGTCCATCTTTATTATACGTTGCCCAGAATTTAGATTTGACACGTCATACTTAAGTGAGAGTTTTCGCATTTGAAGGAAGCTCTGTGATGTGTTACATGGTTTACCGATATGATATTGGAAACATGGTAGGGATCTGCTAGAAGTTTTAGACACTTCTACCATGTATTTGATGTAGCCGATAGTTATTCCATTTGTAATTAGTCTACTAACCAGTTTAGGATCTTTTGTAAACACTCTTACAAGTGGAAGAGGGCCGTTATCATTTTTTATTCTAGTGACATTAGTAATTGGAACATTATGATCAAGTAGATAATTGTTAAGTTCATCCATTTGCATGGAGGTCACACATGTAAAAGTAGTTTGGGAAAAGGCTTTGATAGTTTCTTTACGATTTTCATTGAATATACTGAATTTTGGTTTCCCTTTTAAAATAATTGGTTTCTGCTCTTCTTTTGTTTGGTTGTTTGAAGAATAGATATAGAAGATCTGCTTCTTCTTGTAGATTTAATTTTCTTTTAATGAACTCCTAGGCTCAATTTCATTTTGTTTTCAGCTCTTTCTTGCTGTTGTCCCCATTTATTCTTGTAAAATTAGTTAGGAAGCGAAGGAAAATTGGTATGTTTTAAAATAGACAATTTACCGATAGACTTTCCAGGTCGTCAGGTCAACGTCAATGTCCCGAACTATTCCCCAACCGAAAGAGGGCGCAGCTTCCGACGAGTGGTAGTCTCCAAAGGATGTTGGTCGACGAGTGGCAGTTCTCTATGACCTCATGCCTAATTGTTGTTTTTATTTCCTTCAATCCCTGAGTTTCGGCTTGTTATCATGTATTTTGTTTTATCTATGTTTACCTGTAGACCTAACTCATAGCATGGTTCTATTAAGACATCAGTGTTGCTTTGTAGTACATCTATATCGTCCCCTACAGTTGATTCAAACCATTCAATGATAGTCTCTTTATGTCCCCTTTAATTTTTAAAATCGTTTTTCCTAAAGCAAAGTTAAACAGTAGTGGTGATAAGGCATCGCCTTGTTTCAATCCGTTGAGAATCTTGAAACTATCTGACATATTATAACCTATCCCTACTCTGCTTATGGGGTCGTTAAGACACATCTTCACTAGTTTAACCAATGTTCTCAGAATTCCAAATCGTATCAGGATACTGTATAACTTTTCTCTTTTTATAGAGTACTTTCTTAAAATCAATGAATAGCTGGTGAACCGTCCCATTGTATTTCCATTTCTTTCCCAAAAGTTGTCTCAAGCCGAAAAGCTGGTCGAACGCGGATCTATTTCTTCTAAATCCACATTGGCGATCTCAAATTATTTAATCTACGTATACACTTAGGCATGTTAACAGAATATTACTTAATATCTTGAAATAGGTAGGAAGTAACGTGATTCCGATTTATGTTGCAGCCGGTTTTTCGCTTTTTTTTGTAAATCGGAACTATTATTGAGGCTTTCCATTCCTTTGGGAGCACCTCCTTTCACCATATAGCACATATCAATTTATGTAGTTTCTTGATTAGTGCCGTTCCTCCTGCTTTAATTAATTAGGCCAAAATATTGTGTATTCTTGGTGATTTGAAAATTTTCAATTTCTTTACCGACATTTCGATCTCGATCTCAATCGGTTCGGAAATCCACGGTTGTGCAGTATGGATTTCAAATTCCTCTGTTTGTTCCCCGTTGTGTACATCAAGACGTTTGTCGAAATAACTTTTCCACACATCGACAATTTTAGTCGAATCCGCCTGAAAATATCCACCTTCATTTCTAATCATTCCCAACCTCGTCTGGTAACCTTTTCTTAACGAGTTTACCCCTTTGTATAAATCTCGTATGTTATTTGTCTTCCCGTTTTCCTCAATCTACTGAATCATCTGCGTCAGATATTCTGGCTTTTTGCTTCTGAACCCGAGTGTGGCGTTTCGTTTCCCGTTACTATAGTGGTTGGTATTTGCTTCGCTTTTATTACTTAGCCATCGTTGCCTTACCTGTTTTCGTATTTCATGAAGCTTAAGGCATTCTTCACCAAATCAGGGTTGTTTTTGTGTTGTTTCTTTTCACCTACACATTCCTTCGCTGCACTCTTAATTGTTTCACGAATTGCCGCCCACATTTTACTACATCAATTTCATTATTAATATAATTATTATTATTACTCGAGTCGGCTAGGATTTTGAACCTATATAAGAATTCGGGTTGGTAATCTGCTTTTATGCTCGGATTATATAATCATTTAACTTCGAATTTCAGTTGTTTTGACCGCTTGATTTCTCTGATCGCGATACATAACTTTTCCCTTACTTTTGTGATCACTAATTGATGGTCGGTGTCACCTTCTGATCCTCTGTACGACCTAACATCCATTATGTTGGTGTGTCTTCGTCTATCTGCTAATACATGATCGATCTGGTTGATTGTTTTGCCGTTCGGAGATACCCATGTGTACTTGTGTATATCTTTGTGATCAAAGTACATGCTCTTTACTAGTAGGATTTTCGAAATCGTAAAAATTATCAGTATTTCTCCATTGTTGTTGTTCTTTTCGTGAAAGCTGTATTTGCCTAGAGTAGGTCTATATTTTTCTTCCCTCCCTACCTTTGCATTGAAATCACCCAACACAATTTTCGAATTATACTCAGCATTCGGTAAATTGAAAATCTACAGAACGGTTATTCTGCCGGTAATACTTTACGGTTGAGAAAGTTGGAGTACGATCCTAGCAGATTAACATAAATTACGTGTGTTCGAAAATAAGGTTTTAGGATAGAAATACGGGCCGAAACAGGACGAGATAATTGAAGAGTGGAGGATACTGCATAGAAAAACTCAACGGACTCTACGATACACCTGATGTTGTAAAAAATAATGAAATCGCAAAGACTAGGGTGGGCAGGCTATGTAGTTCGGATGATGGGAAAACGAAGTTTATATTCTATCCTGATTTTAAGGCAGGATGGAAGGAGACCTTTGGGAAGACTGAGACGTCGTTGGGAGGACAATATGAGAAGAAATCTTATAGAAGTAGGTAATAGTGATGAAAATTGACTTGATATTGCCCAGGATAGAATCCAATGGCGAACGTTTGTTGCTGCGGCGATGAACTTGCGAGTTCCATAAGCCATAGAGTTAGTTAGTTACACAATTCAATTTTAGGGTAGGCAGAAACACTGAATTAATATGTAGCGTTGAGGACGTTACATTCTTATCTATCTGTTTCACATTGAGCACATTAACTATGCTGCAGTCCCATTTTACAAGATTACGGTCTTAATTTGCAGGATACATTGGACGCATATTCTTGGACGACGCGTTAGGAGCAATTGAAGGGAAAGGACTATGTAGTCAGGTGTCCTACCTAACCTAAACAGCCTTGTACCTTTCTATGGTGATATCTATCATACACAACCACTCCTAAGAGGTTTGCGTGTCTTTCTATTTTTGAGTGTAAATCGTACTTATTATTATGCAACTACTCTCCATGGAATGGTAAGCACGTGTAGTGACGTAACTGAATGGTACGATACTCAGCCCTTGTGATCCAGACGATAACGTCACCCACACTGGATTAGCAATAGGTAGCTACGTGTGTAAAACCCAGCGACTGACTAACCTGGCTGAGGTTTTCCAGTGTTTCTCCTCAGTTTCACCAGACGAATGCTGGGATGGTAACTTAAATAAGGCCTTGGCTGCTGTCTTCTACGTCACCCCCAAATCTGTGCTTGCCTGAGCTAAATATATCTAGAGGTAAAAATTAGTAAAGCTATCCCTGTGCAATATACACCCGCCGTAGAAGGCGCACGGGATGTGTGGAGATTGCGCTCCACATATTCTAGACCTACGGTACAAAGTGAGGTTAGATGGTGAGCTCTACACTCGACAGCCTTTACCTTCTCAAGGTGCCCAGGAGTACCAAGTCCACTCTGGTACTCAATTTGATAGGACGCTGAGTGCACTTCAGAGCGCCAGACATGGGAATACTGAGAGAAAAATCTCCAGCGTCCTGGCCAGGATTTGAATTCTAGCTGCCCTATTAGTAGTCAGACGCGTTGCCGCCTGAGCTACGGCGACTTATAAAAGTACTTAAAGGCTATAAATAAATCTCAAATTCAAAACGTATACCATTTGTACGCTACAGTTTCTATTTACTCTCAGTTTCGAGCAATCAACAAACACCTTTAGTAGTAAATTACTTACTTTTTATTGACTATCATGTAACAGGCTACACACCACATACATTTTCTGTACGTAATATTTTACACCACTGTTTACATGTCACAAATCCGTGGCTTAAATTGTGCTACTCCTAATACTAATAAATACAAAGATTATATTTTTTCTGATATAATACAATATTTCATGATACACCCGAAGGAGTACATTTTGAATTTTGAATCTTGCTTTGGATAATTTTCAGCGCTGGAGTTAAACGTACACGGTCCGTCGCACAAGTAATGGAAATGAAATTATCATATTGTATGCCTTAATATTAATACAATTTCTAAAAAAAGCTAGTCTCAGCGTTGATGGCGATGACTTCAGATAGGAGTATGATCGATCATTTTGGAACGTTTTGTCATTGTACAGTGTCAAGTAACAAAAGGACGTAAATATCGAACTCATATATTGACACTAAAGTCTATGTTAAATTGTACAAAATGTTTATGAAAGGATTGGCATAACAAACGTTACGAATACAATGTTGTATTGTAATATAGCCTTCAGTTCAAGAGTTGAAATGTCATAGAGAAATGTGAAAGGGTTGAAATGATACTCAATGACTAACAATGCATTGACGAGTGGGCAACCTGGATTGAGGAAGAAAGAATCGTTAAAGCTCAGAAAGAAACGGATGTTTAACAAACGGAATGTATATGGCGGAGCTAGGCATGCGTAAGTATTACAACATGGAATTTAAACTGAGCTGCTGAACAGAAGTGTTGCCCCTTAACCCTTAACCATGAACGTGAGGGTAAAGTTTACCGCCAGGTCGGTAAATTCGTTTATGCTGATTTTTACTTGTTAGCCACAATGCTCTGTTACTTAATGCCTTCTCAGAAAAGAACGAATAAATGGAAAAAAGTCATTATCGTCAGTGTTTGAGTAACATCCACAACATTACCGCTTTCCGAATTTGCTTGGGAGTATAATATGCCACTACGCGGCTAGTAACGAGTGTAAAAGCAAAGTTTGGTCTGCAGAGTGATATGTATCTGAACTACAATTTAGATACTGAAAAGGCAGTTCATTATTATAAATAATGAACAACTAGTGAATTTATTAATACTTTGTGGTTAATAAATTTGAATCTTACTTTGCTCCAAATTATAAACTCAATGTGGGGTAAAATATACATTCACGCGACTACGAGTGGTAATTAAACAGGCTTAAAGTTAAGGAGCTACTTTATTTAACAGCATTCCGCTGCTTCCTTAGCCACTCTATACTTTTGAACTCGCACTGTACTACTTTCATATTTTATCCAAGATGATACGGCATTACATGGGTCATAATTTTGGGACTGTGGGCAATGTCCAGAAAGCCATGATACTTGCTTCTAAGAGCGTGGTTAAAAACATCTTTCATCAGTATTACCCTTAATTGGATAAATATTCGGACCTTGGTGTGCACTTAAACGCATTCCATCTTAAGGAGGTAACTTGAAGCTATAGGTATGAAATGGTTAGTGAAAGACGATGATGTGTCTCAGTTCTCCTTAGACAAAACTTTGTGTGTTAAGTTTATGCGGGTAGTGTGATTTAGGTGTACGAACAGTAATTAAATTACGTTTGCAGTTTAATTTAACATAAAGTTTAGATGCTGCTTGAATTTGTTCGTGATATAAGGTCAATTTTCTCGAAATTTGTCCGTCTATTTTCCGTCCATAGTTTGTTCACAAGATTTGTCCTTCAAATTTAGACTTACAATGTGCACTAAACTTATTGTGTACTATTTACTCCCCAGCTACTTTGTATTCGAAATTAAGTACACATTATTAAGAAAATATTACTTCTAGGGGAGATGCCAAGAAATAGTAGAGATATTGGAAAATTACCAGGTTGGCCTGAGGTTCGGATTCCTTGTTTCAGATACCAAATACAGTTTAAAATGTTGTGGTACGTTCGTATTATTTGATATTGTTTTACTAGAAGCACAAAGGTTATGAGAAAAATTAAATTAAATTTAACTCAATTTCAGTTAATTCAAGTAAAACTTAATTTGTTTAATTTTATTTCAGAAACACAACACGAAACACGTATTACAAAAAATAGAAAAAAACACAAACTGATTCTATGAAATCAAGTACACTTACGCTGATTGTGACAGGTTTCGGTATTGTAGATGATAAGCCAACAATTTTGTGTAATTAAAACGGTACGTCTGTGGAATTTTATTCTCTGAGCATACCGTAAGAGCCGGAAACGGTATTTCCCAAACAGGAGTGGTTTTCTCAGAGAAGGTTACAGTGATAGGTGAAGCTTTCCACTTTGTCCAAATCGTATTGATCATATACACACAGCCTCCAAAACTAATCACAATAGCTATCAACCAGCACAATCTGAAAAAGACAATACATTTTACATTTCTTTATTTACTACCTGACTGAACTTCCGACACGTTTTTAACTGCAACTCAATAATGTTTTCGAAATACAAAAACATTTCGTTAAGGCTCAATCCAAATGAGTTTTTCCGCTTTTTTCATTTTACGTCAATTACTCAAACTTCAGTAGAGGAAAACAGAAATTAACTTACACAGATCAAAATTCGCTTCGTCCTTCAATAATGAATACAATTAGTCTTAACAAAATATTAATAGTAAACTCAGGATTGTGTACAGACCCTTTTGGGACAGAATAATGTCCCAATACTGTCTGCATGCAATCCTGAGTTCACTATTATTTTTTTGTTAAAACTAGTTGTACTTATTATTGAAGGATGAAACGAACTTTGGTCTGTGAAAGTTAATTTATGTTTTCCTCTACTGAAATTTGAATAATTGACTCATAAAACAAAAAGGGCGGGAAAACCCACTTGGATTTAGCCTTAATGATATCTACGTTTAACTTTGAAATAAGTTTTCATTTTCCTTTAATATACTGGACTGAAAAATTTGACAAAATTGCGCTTCCATGTTAATTTAACCATCGATATTAAATTTTGAAATGCTTATTGCAAATATGACAATAAAAATGCGAATTTGCCTACGGTTTACAAGATGTTGCATATATAGTAGAGTAATACTAACTTACCAAATATTAGTGGCCACATCTAGACCGACTCAGCTATCTTATTGTTTGCTTATCTTCAAACTTAGTTTAATGTGTTAGAGTGGCAACACGATTTTTTGGAATTCTACTTGCGATGGCTGTTACATTCTTCTCCAAAACCTTCATAGATATCCATGCAGTCTTGTTTCACTTCTCATTCCTTTATCGGTTGTCACATTGACGGAAAAAGCATCCGCAGAAGTTAGATGTAGAACCATCAACATAAACCCTACCTTTAATTGTCCACAGAAACCGTATTTGCCTTAGTAAAAACAGTCCAACAGCTGTTTTAAATGGTAACCATGATGCAAACAGCATGCCTCACTGGAACGGTTATTAGTTATTTATATGAAACAACATGACCTTGCGACTCAATGTCGACAAGTCCATGAATAGTAGACATCCTTGAGGTTCTAAGGTTATTCAATGGACATTCATCATACTACCTACATCATAGCAAGACACAAAGGAATGATCGTTTTCAGAATGCTCATCACGAGTATAAAATAAAGTTAGTCAGACATTTTCTGTGAAAATATTTCCTTGAAGAAGTTTTGATCTCAGTAACCGTGCTTTGCCAAAGAACTTTTTCTGTTTTAGGTTGTGAAATCCAGTTAACATACCGTGGTCGATATATGGATCATTACTATATTTCGAAGACATCGTGTCGCTTCCCTTCTGACTGTCATTATCTGTTCAGGGTTCGAGGGAGTATTCTGAATCGTTTGTGTATTATTTCGAGAGTTCTGGAATTATAACTCCTTCGTAGTGCAGAACTGACCTAAAGACTGATGATATTTTTCGGCAGATTTTATCTTTCAAATACCTTCACAAATATTTGGTACCATGTAGAAGTAGCATCCATTTCCAATAGAATATTCGGCATCTAACTGAAAGCTATTTCGGAAAGTTTTGCAGCACATATAGGTCTATTATAATTTACGTATGGTAGTCACTCCTTATCCTGCGGACTATTTCGCGAAAGAACTTTGCAACTTTTACTCTTCAGTTTGAATTTCTGGAGGGTTGTTTCAAGGGCGCTAACCTCCCGCCACAATCTTTACGTTTTACGGTCGTTTTGTTGCGTACCTTTGGGTATCAGAAACCAACTAATAATTGAATATTGGCTTCAATAGAAGAATCTTTCCACAAAATGGTAGAAGACTGACTGAATGAGAACAGGAATTTGTGACGGGAGGTTAGCGCTCTTAAGACCTCAAATACGTTTCCTCAAATACCAACTTAAAAATTGCGAAGTGCTTTCGTAAAACAAGTTCTTGGTTCCCCATAATGAATCACAAGTAAAGCTGTTGCTTTTTCCAGTATTTTAGTCATAGTTTTTTTCTGATTTACGAAAGACACTTCCCATAATATCATAATATTTAAAAACATACCATAGGTCAAAATCATCTTTGCATGAATATGATTTAGTAACACCTTGTGGTTATATGAACGATGAACTAGTGCAATACAGCGCCATTTGTTGCAGTTATAAATTTGAAATAAAGGGTTGCCAAATACTTCCTGTAATTTCTGTACCATGTATAGGTACTGCAATATCATGAATGAAAGCTAATAGACAGATTTAAAGGGTGTTAACGTCGACGAAATTCCTTATTTTCTTTAATTCTGGGAATAAATATGTGCAATCCAAGGTAATTTACTTTCCGCTATAACCACCACCAACAATAGCAGGTTCTTAGTTCCTACCTCTGGTGCACAGCGTTATTTTAATAGCTGCGTTTCTGTCAAAACGTATGCAACTTATTTGGCAAATCGTTTTCAATGTAACTTAGTAACATTGGTTTTTGATTCCCCAGTAGCATACAAACGTAGAGACACGGTGCATTCAACATTTGTCTCGCTACGCAATTTTAACGTGGTATATGTACCGGAATGTCCGCCTGCTCAACGGTTTATTCGACGTTTAAAAACGACATGGATTTCAAGGTCAAAAGGGAGATTTTTGTAACGTTGTACATATTTAAAAAAACTTTCAAAGGCCCAAATGCACCTTTTCGTTTGACCAAAACAAAGCATTTAACTTCACAATGGATAATTACTCACCACAGTTCCTGTCTTAATCCATTTCTTTCGCTTTGATATATTAAATTTGTAAATTCTCAATCCGTCTGCAGCGGGACACGAAGCTGGAACTGTTTTTGTAATTGCTTAAAAAAACATATTAAGAATTTTCTGATTGACATACACGTCCATTTCTAAACTCCAAATTCAAGGCGTATATAAAAATGTATTAAGACTGTAGTAATTTTTCATGTAGTCGTGTTGGGGTAAAAGGTAGTCAAATTTACTGTTGCAACGGGGAAGAAATTGACTGATCCCGATTGTCCCTGGAATCACTAGAAATCAAATTTGGTCAGCTAGCCTATATACATACGATTTATATCGGATAAAGTTTTCTAACATAAAAGGAATAGTAAAACTATTGTTACATTGTAGGTGGTTTCATGGTTAAGTGGGTAGCGTCACGAGCTACTAAAGACGGGTGCAAAAATGTGTAGCTTTGAATCCCACTGCAGACGCGTGGAAAATTGACAAACTCAATGCTCTATTTTGGTCGAATGCAAAATATGGTTTTGAGCCGTTGAACAGGTGGGCAAAAACAACGTTACAAAAAAGAGTTTCTCATTCTCTGGTTTCTGCCATTGAAAACTACTTTGATTTTACAGGCAGACATATAGGTAAATACACAACATTAATATCACTTAACGGATCTAACATTGAACCCACCGTTTTTTAATTTGAATATGCTACTGCGGTTATTACTAATTATTAATATTATTATTGAAATGGAATCATTTGTTTCTTTTCCTTTACTTTTTATCATTCTTTGAACATGCACTGATAAAGGAATCCAATATTCTAAAATAAAACGTTAAGGGTTGAAATGACTAGTTATGTTTCATGATCCGTGCTTTCATGTTTCGTAAAGTAGATAACAATGGTAAAATGTTTACTCAAACCATATTTCGAACTTTTCACTCTAAAATAATATTCTATAGAACATATGAATTATTTTCAACATCCCTTTGAATAAACGTCATTTGCCTAATCATATTCAATGTTTGTTCCCTTATATATGTCTCATAGCAATATAAAATAATACTTTAAAGGTTTATCAACCACTAATTATATTTATGTACTATGTGCTCGCATCCTGTTACACAAGCAATCCGAGAGAAGGAAACTAACCTCAGATTAGAAATCATTGGCTTTG
>JAGDQP010026595.1:0-25768 GCA_022664845.1 Lepisma saccharinum
CTACTTCCTCTGTATTTCTTATGTATACTGTGTCGTGAGTATGCTATTAAATGGTTTGCTTTAGTGCTTACATTCGTTAAGTAATGAAGGTAGATAGAGTTTACTTCTGTTGCTTCCTTTGACCCAGTGTTCTCTTCAAATGTGAATGAACACCATTTTCATGAATACCCTAATTAAATATAAAACTCTTTCTGCTCCTTAGATAGCTCCATGTCCATTTTTTAAAACTATTTTTTACCTTTGTCAGCGGGTCGTGTGAGCAGCTCCCAGTGATTGAGCTGTTGTCTTTTTGTTTTATCAGTGTCTGTGCCAATCATACTAGTTTTTCACTTCAGAAATAGAACGTGTTACTTTTTGGTTTAACGAACAATAATTAAATTTTGTTTGTAAAGATCTCTTTGTAACAAGATATTCAGAAAGACTTGGCTGGGTGGATTTCCCTCCCATGGCTCAGGCGATAGCGCGTGTGACTACGAATCGGGCGGCCAGGGTTCAAATCCCGGCCAGGACTTTGGAGACTTTTCTCGCGGTGTTCCCATGTGGCGCTCTAAGGTGCACTCAGCCTCCTATTAAATTGAATCCCAGAGTGTCCTTGATACTCCTGGGCTACCTTGGGAAGGTAAAGGCGGTCGAGCGTGCAACTAACCACCCAACCTCACTTCGTACCGTAGGTCGAGAATATGTGGAACGCTACTCCACATCCCCATGCGCCGTTCACGGCGCGTGCGTATCGCATAGGGGTTAGCTTTACCTTTTTTGTTGTCTGCCTTATATTATCCCGGTCTGAGTTGAGGATGTCTAAAGGGCGCAAATAAAACTTAAAAATTCAGATTACAAGGTGTGACCAGGTGTTTTCCATTGTAGATAGAAATGACCAACTATGCTTCTGAGCCCTTTAAGTTACGAATACATCAAAAGTGTCTCTCTATACCGGGCCGAGAATATACAGTACACACTTATGCGAGATATACTTATAAAATGCATGTGTTTACAACATACAACAGAAATCATACATGTTTCTATTTAAATAGCAACATTTTTTCTCAAGTAGAAAACAAATTACATTTTGTTTGTTTCTTTTTATACTTTAAGAGGCCTCAGTACTTTTTCCTTTCATGTCGACAAAGGACAAACAACAATGAAATTTTGGGAAGCGGTGCCTCTTGTACTTAAAATCTGTATCAAATGAACTATCTGAGATTTTGAAATTGTGTATTTTAGTTGAGAAATTTGAATTCCCGTAGTGGTGGACGTCATACTCCAGTCTTGCAAATGTCTTTTCTGTAACTAAATTGTTCGAATTGTGGATTAGTTTATTTGAAAGACATTCATAAGTATTATCAGTATCAGTGCCGCATTCCAGAATTTCATTACTTGTCATTTTGTCCAATACTTTTTTTAATTATTTAGAGAGGGTACTGAGTCCTCTTAAACTTAAATTTTCAGTCAGAGATGAGCCTTATCCTGGTATTTGATTGAGCTTTTGGATTTATTTATTTATTTTGAACGTGCTGTACAATGAAGCTTTCGTTCAGTGCTTATGGAATTTTAATTTTAACATTCTCCTTGTACGATTATTACTCTTCAGAAAGAGCATTTCCTCATACTTTTGTAGACCTATTTTGTCTTTGGTTTTAGTGAAATATTTTCCGTTTTTTCTTTTCAGACAGTTTGGTTGATATTTTTAGAATAATGTATACCATTAGTTTGTATCAAGTTGATTGGTAATCATGGAATTTCGTGTATCAAGCAGCTTAAAATCAATTAACGTCGGTTCCATGCGGATTTACATAAATAAAAGAGGAGGAGGACTCAGTTCGATACTTGTAGTATAGTAAAATTATATAGTTTTGGAGTTGGAAACGAAAAAAAAAAAAAGAAAAGTTTTGGAAAACTAGTTCCTTTTGAAATACGTAGTTTTCATGTTACTTTTACCCCTCACCAAAATCCTCTAAAATCCGACTTGGGGAACCTCGCTAAAATTGTGAAGAAAAGTAAGCCATCTTGAGTTTTCTTTTTAATCCATCTTTTGCTCGAATGATTCATCACAGTGAAATGCAGTTTGCTCTTAGTTGTTATTTAAAAAAAACATGGATTGCAATAACCTTAACCTGTGGATAATGACTAAAACAATTGTAGTTGTTGTGAATGTTTACATTTTGATATATTTAATGCTTTGTCTACGCGCACGTCTGACGTTCGCCGTTGACAGTGCTTATGTACACGTCAATAGAAAATGATGCCACAATTTAAATCGGGGCAGTGACATTGTTGTCATCTGTCACAACTCAACATTTTACGAGGTCAGTTGCTGTGCTGAAGCAGAACAAAATTATATACAGATAAACCAACTTTCGTTATGCTTGAGCGTTATGTTTCGATCAACTAAGTACATATCTAACTAATGTTAGGTTTCATTACGCGAACTTCTGCTTGTGTGACTCCGTCGCTAATTGAATTTGAATATGAATTATGACCTTTAGGCATCTAAGGTTCAGGCCGGAATAGAGGAGGCGACAGGATTCGGGAAGGTGTCGGCCAGGGCCTCCGTCACTAATTGTGGCTGTGTTTAGTAAAAGCTAAGAGCGGGGGGGGGGGGGGGGCTATAGCCCCCATACGTGAATTAGTGTACACTTTTGCATTCGAGTGGGTAGTGCAGCTTGCATCTCAACTGTTCGGATGGCCGGCGCGAATGCAACCCAATGCAAACACTTTCTGCCCTCGGAAACGAGTGTAAAATGAGCGCAGACAACTGACTGTTGTTCTTTGTTCTATATGGGGGAGAGGCAGGATTACAGATAGCGGTACTTGCTAGCAGAAGGAATAAAGCGCCTGCGCATTGAAGCGAGAGCTGCACCAGGTTGCACGGATAGGCACGGTGACGTCACATCCATTCACACAGTTATGTACTACCATAAACCTCATGATAGACTTGGCACGCTTCTCTATTTCTTGCTGCGCTAAAACGAATGTTTTTTTATTCAGAGCACGTGATTTTGAATTCATCCTCTGCGTAGCTCTGGTATACATCTCATATAACGTCTATACCAGAGCTACCTAGCGGATGAATTCAAAATCACGTGCTCTGAGCAAAAACCCATTCGTTTTAACGCAGCAAGACATGAGGAAGCCTGCCAAGTCTTATCTATTATGAGGTCTATGGTACTACCTTACAATCCAGTGCAGATAGTGCAACATGGAGCAGACCCACCCGAACAAACCTATAGTCTGTTAACTTGCGTTAGTTTAGATCAGAAAATATTAGTTTTCCATACTGTCTTGTACTTCTGTTACGTCTGTCAAAATTGTGAAATTACTTATCACCATCCAATATAGCGTAGAAAGATGGTTTGCTAGTAAAGATTGTTAATAAAATGCATCTTAACTATCTAAGAAGGGGCCATACTTCACGATACGAGACAAGTTCAAACAGTGTACCAAAGCAGCTTTATACTCAGGGGTAAATTTAGCCGCAGGCCTTATGTGAAAAATATTATAAAAGTATTATGAACGTAGAATCATCACCTTATAGTGTAGAAGGGCACTTCCCTTGGAAAATGTTCTTGTGGAGTGTGTCTGGTGAAATATTGCCGGTTTCTCCATGTACAAATGAGCTTTAGTGTAGTATAACATAATGTAAGTTATCGATTTAAATGCTTAAGAAGAGCTGGTATAGTCCTATACAGTAAATTTCTCTAACTTTATCTAACCTTCTCGACTTCGATGGAGAAGTAGTGGTCCGAACGGTCGTGCATTGAATGGAATTTTATTTTAAGGCCTTAGGCAACTTTGGCTCAGATCAAATGGGTGATGATGGGAAGAATTGGTGGAATAAAGAAAGTGGAAAGAACCGGGAGAACTCCAAGAAATACCCACACATACGGTATCTTTCCACCAGAAAGTCCACATGATATGAGTCGGGATCGAACCAACGACCCCACGCGCCAGAGGTGAGCGCTCTAATACAGAACTACCGCGGCCCCTGATAACTGGCTTGCACATTTTAAGTTCACACCGTCATCAACTCGTTCACGAATGCTGGATTTGAATTTTATTTAAAGCTTTTAGGCAACTTTGACTCAACCCGAGAAAGGAATGGGAAGAGAAGGTAACAAGGAAGTCGGTCAGGGCCTACTTTTGAAGGTATCATTCCCACATTAGCATAGTATGGCTAATGGAAAACCCGTCAGGATGGCACAGCCGGGATTGATCCTCAAGACTGCTCTACCAATTGAGCTACGGCCTGTTGGTGGAAGTTGGATTGTATGTTTTAGACTATTAACGTACCCCTATACCCTGAATGTTTAACACAGTCAGACCTGTAGTTTTTTACTGTTGTAAACAATGTTTATCCGCTTTAATCGATATTGTTTGTTTTCTGATTCAAATTATGGTTCCTAACCTACAAACGCTTGTCGAGAATATATAGAAATCGCTTAAAAGTTCGTGTAGATTAAATTGAACGTGTGGGTCCAGTTTTTACGTAGTAGTCTTAATACCTGAGGGAATTTATTATTCCCTTGGTAGTGAGTGATATATAAAATTATTATAGGTAGTTAATAAGATCGAAAAAACAAATAGAGACTGGAATGTATTTTTTCCACGTTGCTGAATTGGTCTATATGAATAAGGTGCCCAGTATTCAAAGTTATACAGTCCATTCTTAGGATTGTCACAGGGAGATACTTAGAAAACAGCCAAAAGTCAGGGGAAATCAATGGAAAAAGTGTACAAAGCAGGGGTAATATTACCGTTCCATTTTGATAATGCCAAAAAACAAAATACAAAAACAAACAAAAAGAACGTAAATCAGGTAAATTTGCTCACAAGAGCCTAAAGAAACATGATTATGATCATAGATGTTTTACACGAAGTCAGGTGTACGAGCCGACGGTCCCTGGACAGAACGAATCTATGATGATTTGCCATTGTCTTCCGTCAGATGATGACGGTTAAGGGAATTTACAGTTTAAGGTGAGCTCCAAACCACTTGTATTCCCACCGGAAATCGAGATCGGGATCCCTTATTTACACGACAGCTAACGTTATATCACTTACCCGTTGCAGCCATACATTATTTACAGAGGTCACAGAAGTAGAAGTGCTGCTCTCTTTTGTTGGAGATCGTTGCTTTACATTAACCTTAAGTTTAGTGTAAAATGCCGATCTCTAACTGTAGATGGTAGCACTACCTCCGTATGTCCCTATTATATATATATATATATATATTCGTTGCACGAGCCTAGAGAGTTCAAACTTTCAGAGAAGAAAGTTCATAATCTCATTTCATCGTTTTTTTTTTTCATTATTGAAATCGCTTAATTGTTGTAGTGACTATCCAAACCTATAACAATGGTTATGAACTTTCTTCTCTGAAAGTGTGAACTCTCTAGACGTGAATTTGTAGGAGCAACATTGAAATTTCGTGCAACGTAGACATACCTTAGAGCAGTGGTTTTTAACCTTTTAATACTCACAGATCGGCAAACTGTAGGGAAGAACTTTCAGAGCCGGAAAGATGCCAGTACGTTTGAGGTTTATTTAACATTCGAGAGGTGCCAGCATATCTTCAGGTTCCAGTTGTTTTGCAAAGGAAATGTAAACTTTAATCTCAATTTTGAACTGTGAAAATCTACAAAATAAGTGTTAAATTAGTAAAGGTATTAATTTGTCAAGGACCGGTACAATTGTTTCACTGACCGGTGCCGGTCTGCGTACCGACGGTTGAAAATCACTGCGTTAAGAGACATCTAGCGTCTAACGTTAGATATCGTTGCTTTCATTATTACTGTAGCAGGATGATACATTTGGAAATTACGTAAGTTAGTGCCTTTTGAGCTCAGATATGTCCAATAAAACATTTGTAATTTCTGAGGTGATCCAAGTAAATACCTGAATTAAAAATTGTCACATGAAAAATTTCCCTAGTAGCATTGGCTTATATATGAATATTTAGACATAGATGTTTGTGCAATATTAAGTTAAACCTGAAACCTTCTTACGATTTTGCAGTTAAAAAAGTAAAATAAATCTAATCACATACATGGTTATCAATTTTGAAAACAAACAGGAGGAAAACAATTTCATTACACACGCGTTATTCGTTTGTTATTTTCTTCATTATTTGAACTTAATATGTTATTTATTTTACTTTATCCTAGTATTTAATTTAAATTTGTTATTGTAAATTACTATATTTCCATTTTGTTTTATTTAATGGTAAAACATCAGCTTTCCTATTATGTGAAAAGAGAGGCAGATGATGATATATTTTTTAAGCTATTGTTTTGTGATTTTAAAGTTCAAATTCGTCCGTAAATTTCTTGGATTTTTTCGCTCTTCTTTTCATAAAAAAAATGGTAAAAGAGTAAAGTGGTCTCTCAGTAATCCGGCAGATATCGGACCAGAGCACTATCGGATTACCGAAAACGCCGGATTACTGGAAATCACTAATAATGGCGCATTCAAATGACAGAAGCTATGTTTTCTCATATACATATATAGTAACTATACCCTACATCAGTACATACACGCAATTGAAGTGTTAACATAAATTAAAACTAGAATAAAGAACAAAATTAAACTTACAGTACTGTACTCGTTTTGTATCAATAGTCTACATTATTCCATTGAAGTGGAAGACAAGATAATTTTCTATTGTCGTCTGCTTTTTTTAACTTTAAATGACGTTTTGAACACTTGTTCTTGAAGTCGCTTCAATACTAGAATGTCACCCGCGGACACACACACCATTTTCTTCTGCCCAGGTGAAAACACCGGATTACTGGCAGGTCCGGATAAGTAAAGTGCCGGATTATAAAGGGAGTATTGTATATATAATACATCGTACGTGAAACACGGAAACATTCGATCTCAAATAAACTTTGTATGGTGGTAACCCTTGACCTCAGTAGTGACCATGCATTACCATGCTGTAGATTTTTACCGTTCACGAGTTACGAGGGTTCAAAGTTGAAATTTGCACTTTTACATTTTTTCGTATCCTGAATTTTCAATAAAGGAACTTAAAAAGTGCGACTTTTTTTTGTTGTTGAAGAACCACATTGTTCTAGTGTCATCTACGACTTAACAAACTTAATGTGGTTTTCCCTTTTGTCTGTAAGTGCGACATAGAGGTACATTTCTTTAGTGTCTTTAAATTTTTTGTGTACTAATCACATAAGACCTTTCATTTTATCTGTTTTGATTACTAGTTCGTTTGAGTTAGGTCTAAAAAATGAGTTTGTCCGGAACAAATGACCGAGTAAAAGAAGGCGACCGCCCTGAGGAATAAAATTCGCAAGTTCTTGTGATACGTTTCGATGAAGCTGGTATGTCGATATATACATGGCCATTTTAGTGACCTGTAACCTTTGGTCTTGAATCGTGAGGTCAATCTCATTTGCTTCGTGAAGAAATTGTCGTAATCTTGTATATCGTGCAGCACGCCCCGTTAGCAATTGGTCTTCTCGTGTGTTTTTGCCCCTCCCTTCAGTTGTCCCCCTTATTCACCCTCTCCCCTTGTTCTCTTGGATCCCTCTGGCTCTTGTGCTTCGTAATGATTTAATTAATTCTCCGATTTTGGAGAGTGGCGTAATGGATCGGCAGAAGAACGAGAAGGCCAGAAGTCTAAAAAGCACTGCAGGATGAGCTTTTGTGATTCTGGAGCTGATTTGTTGGCTCATATCTGTCGCAGAGTTCCATCCAGGATGAGGAATAACCCTTTGTGAATGAGAACTTTTATTCCCTATTGTTACCCTTCCAAGCTTATGTGACGTGGATGAAAAAAATGTTCCGAGGGAGATGGTGAAAAAAATGTTTCTCGCTCTAATCACCACTTCATAGTGTGCCTGCATCATGTTAGGTAGCTTGTCCGCACACCTGTTTGGATGAAAAACAGGAATAGAACTCATTTCTTATTGCCGTTCTAATCTACTGTCAATGGAAATACAAAGCTTTTGGCCGTGTTTTAAAACGATTTATAGTGCCGTTTTATCTGTTAATGAAATTGTGTTAATTTCTAATTCTGTACATGAATATTCTACAAAGTAATTTACACATTTTTACGACTAGTGCGAGACTTTTTTATATATATTTTACAATCTCCAGGTACAGCCCAATTGAGGTCATTTTGCATTGGATGCTTATAATATCAACACTGGGAAGAATTTTGAGAAGAATCGGTCCTGGCCTTATTAAACGCACCACCATTTGGCGAGACTGATGGAAACCGGGAGAAACCTCAGTCAGAATAGCCGGGAATCGAACCCTTAGTTAGCGTATTGGTTTCTGTGTCAGATCTTGTGTTCAAATTTTGGGTAGGGTATTTGGACTAACTTTCTTTTATGTTAGTCAAAAGTTTCTCCATCAACGCCTAATTCACTTTATGTTTCCATTTCCTGAATCTGGATAATCTTAGAGAGAAAATTGCTAAGTGTAGTCGGGGTTTGTGGCGAAGTCCAGTAATTCAGATACCATAGAGCCATGTTCTCATGCCGTTTTCGTGGCGAGTAGCATAGCAGGCACTGCCTCTGTGAACCTGAACTCGGGCTCGTATTCGAACATCATATAAATAGTAGTTGCCGTCTTTGAACTTACTTGTACAATTAGGTTATTTTTATATGGGCCAGTGTAGTAACTTTGGATTTCGGCCCGTCACGATTAGCCCTTTAGGTGTTAAAATTCACACCCATGCCTCTGCCGGGACTCGAACCCGGGGCCTTCGAGCCGATGCATCCACCCGACCGGCTACAATTAGGGTGAAAATCATAGCTGAAACGATAAAATAAAAAAAAATGGAAGGGCGTAACGCGAAGATGCCAATTTATCTGCTACTTCCGTTGTAAAAATGTTAATTTTCTTTGATTGTTTAATATGGAAGTGAACACTCCAATATTTTTATTTTCTATAAATAAAAAAAGGTTTATTTAAAAATACCATACATTGATAACTTAATTTGATTTTGTTGGATGTTTTTTTTGGGGAGGCATTGCTATTGTAAGCTCTAGTTTAATTTAGTTGTGTGTGTATGTGAAACTATGATAATGTTTTAAATTGTATCAGTATTCTTTTTCTCCTTGGTTATCAACGTTTGGAACATATATGTAGCTGAGAGCTAGAAGTACAATTTTGACCAAAACGTGATCAAAGCAGTTTTGTACAGCATTCGGAAGGCGTCACATTCTGGTTGCTCGATTGCTCGAAGTGGGTTGGAAAAGGTAAGGGAACCCTTGCACCTAGTGGCGGCGATTGACTCATTTAAATAGTCAATAATATGACTCAGTAGTAAAAAGGCAGGGGAACGCTAATTCCAAAATAAAAAAAAGTAAGGGAACGATCTTCCCCGCGTTCCCCCCCCCTCCACTTTGAGCCCTTTTGTATGTTAATAATGTAAATAAGTAAATCTATTAGGGTTTGTCCATTTAGTTTCTATACGAAAGGATTTTTGCTCGAAACCATGGATTTGTGACTTACGCACTTCAAGCTTTGAAGTAGAAATATATTCAAATTATTATTTTGGTAACTTCGTTTCATTAATTGAATAAGAGTTTAAGCGTAGATAAACTAACTTTACAAGTGTTGTGTACCTTGATTTTAATTTGGCGATCTCTGCCGTCTAATCTGTCTTGAAATGATGTTGAAATTTGCTACAATTAACTCAATAAGAGCAATCCCATGCTCGCTGGTAAAAAAAACAAAAAACTCCAAATCTAGAGACATTATATACTAGTTCTTTATTATCAAATAATCAAGCAGAAGCGGGGACTGAATTAAATGACAAGGAAACAATCTTAAGCCATGGACGTATCAAAACTACAATAGTTTTTCGCCATATAAGATTACATTTCTATGGCATTATCTTATATGTTGTTTGCCAGCAGCATCATTCATGAATATTGAAATGAATTATATTGTCTTTCAAATTTAGGTGAGATGGATGTTCTTTGATACTCTGTATCCAATCAATAACCGAAGTAGCGTGGTACCTGGAGAGGTAATTGGAATATTAGAACGGTATTATTGCTTTCTTATGTCTGATATTATCTGTCCTGTTAAGGGCACTTCGTTATTTAGGGATTTTATGCTTAGAAAGTGGAAACAGAAAATTTATTGTTTCCCAAAAGAAACACGATAGTTCTTTTGTCAAACTTTATTAACGCCAGTAACGCCTGATAAATGTTAGTTTTGTTAATGGCTTGAAAGAAATGGTAGTGACGTTCTCTTTTGTGTTGTCGGAAGCTTTCGAATGAGCTGTTACATTGAAGGTGGGTAGCTTAAAAACAAATGCATTCGCTATTGAAGTTATAATCTTGAGTCATTGTGCCAGGAGACAAAAGTGAGACGATCAGGGCCAGAAGATATGATGTTAAGAAACGTAATGAGCCGAAGAAATCCGGGCAGATCGTCAGCAGTTTAAAGTTCTTGTCACAGACTTTTGCATGCTGCATCTCCAAGACAATAGTGTCAATTAGCAATTAAAACGATAGAAAAGTAGCGCTATGATATTGTTTGCATTGTAATAATTTCCTTTTGGTGGTAATAAAGATACCCTATAAACTCAGTTTAATTTGTATCCACACTCAGAAGATGAAGAAATGTTGCATCAATATTTGCCATATCTTTTCTTAGAAACGTAGCTGTTGTTGCTCTTAAATCATACGCCCTTCTTCTTCTTCTTCTTCCTCCTCCTCCTCTTCTTCGTGAAGGAAGTCATTGTAACCTACATGTATTATTCTTATGCATCACATTTGTACTTTAGCATAAATTGATATTTTGGGTTAAGTCAATGTGCAGCATTTCTTGTATAGTGTGCGGATAACTTTTGGTTATGAGTTTTATTAAACAAGTAATTGTTATCAGTAATTTTGTTTAGACTGTACTTACAGGTGGAATAAATTGCGTAGTCGTATAGTGTATTGAAGTAAAACTCGCGGATTTCCTTGTATTTAAACTGTAAAAAAACTGTTTCTTAACATAGTTAAAAAAGTTCCCATCCTTGCTCCGAGATACAATTTTCTTATAAATAAGATGTCAGTATTCTTATTTAAAAAGTGCCCAGCCATAGGAAATTTCCAGTAACTTCACTAATAAGATTCAGCTGTCATTCAGTATTCAGGGATACTAGAATATTTATTAAAAAAAAAAAAGTGTGAAGCGAGATTTGAACACTGGTTGATCAGTTACAAATCCAGCGTCTTACTGACTAGACTAAATTGCCAGCCATAAGAAAACACTATATCAATACAGTATAAAGTGTCAAAAGTGCGTTGTCTTAACCCCGAAGACATAAACTAAGTTACTTCCTCGACTTAACGCAACATTTTAATTGCTTTTGAATTTGTCAGTTAAGGATCGGATTACCCCATTCACTGAAAATACAGTATTTCCCATTTCTGCTAAAAATAAGTGGTCAAGAATGCAGTAGCAAACACTTGATCAGAACTGCATGCTCGGTTACGATAATAGACAACTTTCTCATTCTACGTATGTGCGCTAAGAACTGAAAACTGCAAATAAGCACCTCAGCATACGAAATGTCTCTGAGGGTTCCCAAATTTGAATGAAACAACATGAAATGTAAAATAACATAAGGACTATGTGGAACTATAAAGGGGAAAAAATGCAGTGTTGCGTAGAATCGCAGCGTGAAATCTGATGGGAAAGAAACGGAAATTCTAGCACAAGAAAGCAGAGCATTGGTGAAAAATTGGAAAGCAATAAGAAAAGTACAGGAAATGTAGAATAAAGTTATGCATTAAGGAATATGGGAAGGAATCCTGAAGAAAACCGAAGAAGATGAGAGACACAGAAAGCAGAAAAGGAATGATTCAAGAGTGAAGCGCATAGGGCAAGAACCAATGGGGAAAGTGAAAGGAAACGAGAGGCGGAGCGAAGATGAAACAAAAGGTGAAGATAAAAGTGAAGGGAAGGAGGGTGTAACCTAGAAAAGTGAAAAGGTCTGCAAAAGAGATAAAACACGAACATCTCACGTATCACCACATGGGAGAAGAAATCACTGGTATGTTGAGGAAACATTACGAATAGCTTGTGTTTTTGTAAGCGCAATATTCATTATGACCTTATGATTCAGCTATTCAGATTTACAAACAGGCAAAATGAGCATAAATTAATAAAATGAACATTATCATTTATTGCGATTTTAGCCATATTCTATCCGATTTTAAGTCTTCATCGTAAACAATACCACAAGTTAATCATTATCTCAAAATCGAATAAGACATAGGGTTTTCTGCTTCATCATCCATCCTCCTCATCTGGTATCCAAACTAAATAGGGTAACCCTACCTAACTTCGTGATATTAAGGAGTTTGAATGAAAAAAGACACATTTACAGGCATGTAGGTTGGATGTATTTTCTATATTAGGAAGGTCCTACATAAACAAAAGCTGCTATAGTAAATGAAGCGCAAACAGTACAAAAAAAAAAAAACATAATATGCAATATGTGTGAGCTACCTAACTTCGTGTTAACATACCTAATAAGCGTCTATTGCAGGGACAGTTTCACTACTATTTCACGTTTATGCACAAAATGATAACTAGAGTGTTTGTAGAACAAACTTCTGTAAGAATAGTTAGACAATGAAATCTTGAACACACAAAATATTTAGTTCTTCGAAGGTCACTTGACTGAGAAGCGCTTTCTACGATGTTCACCAACTTACATTGATTGACATCTGCACTGTAACAGTTGTCGTTGCAAATCCTTTTCACCACATTCCGATATTCCTGCCATCTCTTGAGCACCGATGTAACTCTATCTATTACGCATATTTTACTCTGTGAAGAATAATATGTCTCGTATCACGAAATAAGTTATATCACGAAGTTAGGTAGATTTACCCAATTATTATTTCTGGTAGTACACAATTTTTAGCTGCACCTTTAGTGTGATACATGCTTTACCATAATTTCGTAGTTAAAGGAATTGATTTGATACAAACAGTCACCAGACAGAATATTCGAGTAGCCACACAAATTACCTGGAAATCTCACCACTCTGTAAAAATGTACACATCTGTTAAAAAAAATAAAAATAAAAAAAACATCGACTAACATCTTGGGTAAATATGATTAGTAACGATTCTTATTAGTTGTCATAGATACGTCATCGTTTCTAACTGTTTCTGTCTAATTTCCTTAAAATATATTACTTTCTGAAACCGAGAACTGAATGCATGTCTGTACTGTTAATTTTGGTGTTCTGAAATGCATCGTTTTCACGCTGCCTGAGTATTTGGAATTTCGCAATTTCTAAATCTTGATTCTAGCGCAAGATACACTTTTCTAATCAGTACTTAATGTTAATCCTCATAAAATTAACTACGGTATAAACACTCGTCAGTTTCTAAATAAATATACTTTCTATTCAAATAAATTCATTGAAAACTTCCCTAAGGTGTAGCACATTGCACAATAAGGGACTAAATTCATGATGCGTATATATCAAGAGCAGCAAAAAGTATATTAGTGTTTATATATTTATTTCGTTTATGTTAATGCTTATAATTGCTAATTTAAAGTAAATAATGAGTGAAATCGTGTTATATATTTTTTGTACTTTCCAGTAGTCGCCCTAACTGAAATGATTAGTAAGAGAAGATAAAATATGTTGAACATCTTGCTGGGAATATAAATGTTTTCCTTAATAGGATCTAAAAAGCCATTGTGAAAATCTGTATTGAGGAGCAGAAAATTCACTTTCAAATTAATAAAAGAAATATATATGATTTCTTTTTATTTCGATCACGTGCTTTGTGCCCCATGACATGGGGCCTTTTCATATTCCTTCAATAATCTATTGTCTTGTCTTCTCTTGATGTTTTCATCTGCCCACTCCTTTTGACATACAAACACACTTCACAGCCAGTTGGAATGGAGGTTGAAGCATGGATGAGAACAAGAGAAGAGTCCCTAATCTGCATCCGGAACTTGTTCAACGTAAGTGACAACAATTATTTTCATCCGTCCCTGGCAGATGTATGGCATCGACCAAACCTCTTAGGGTGAATGGGGTTTTCAATAATGAATTTAATGAAAAGAATCCGAGAGGAGGGTGTAGACAAGAATGGGTTTTGTTGTTGATTCCTGCTGTTCGTTAAGGTCTGGGTTCGAGTCTCACTATAACACGTGTTATTTAACCATTTGCGGTTATACGACTGATGTAAGATCGTATCGTCAGTGTTTAATTTATACACAATGTCAGCGTTTAATGACAGTCTCGCATATGTTTTTATTTTAAAAGATGTAGACTCTTTCAGAAGTGCCCAATACATTTGTTTAATAAAGCTTCAGCAGCATTATACCCTTGATGACTTTATTAAGTACTAGCTGGACGAAGACAGGACACCAATATAGATGTGAAGGTTGGAAATGTTAAACACTGAGTGCTACTTTTCGGGAAATTGTTTCTTGAAGAAATCATGTTCCTAGTCCCGCGGCCAACAATCTTTAATTACATGACAAGGTGTTGCATAGTCACCATCAAAAGTTTTTTCCTGTTGGTAAAATTTCTTTTGCCAATAAATCTGGAATGGATAGGCCAATTTGAATTTAGGGTCTTGTAACTTACAAAAAATTACAGTCTCTTTAAGTTGCAGAAGCTGCACTCAAATCCGTCTGCCCATTCCAAAGTTACTCACAAAAGAAATTTTATCAACGGGAATGAAATGTTGATCGTGACTGTACAAAATATATTTATTCCATTAAAAACTCTTTAATCCAGGAGACTTTCTCTTACCTCTCCAGTAAAATTTAAAGTTTGTCACTTAGCACCCTTTATGAAATGTTCAAGTAGGGCTCAGACAAATTTTGATTGCTTTTGGAGAAAAGTTCGTTTAAACGAATTTGAATGGCACCAGTGGAAAGAAATACTATGGCACCAAGAAAGACTTGAACACAGTTCGGCTAGTTGGCAGCGTGATGTCTTAGCTGAAAGACCGCAGTGTTTGTTGGCTGAAGGTAAGTGAAGTTCTGCTCATATAGGAAAACTTTTAGAACTTAAAATTTCCAACATCATAACTGCAAAAAAGTAAAATGTTACTGTACTATAAGGCCAAATGTACGTTTATTAACAATAATTAAGTGCTAAAGTGTTTCTTCGTATGTTGCGTTAATAACCGGGGTAACAAATACGTTCTAAGACTCAGAATCGACTTTGTGTACTAACAAGCAAACATACCGATCGGGCAGAAAAAGCTTATGATTTTTTCTTCTTTCATGTTTATAATGTCAAAGTATGTGCGCATACAAATTTTGGCAACTTGAGCGCAATTGCTTTGGGAGATATCGATCAGACATAAGTCCGATTCTTGTTTTTGGAGAGTGATAGAAAAGTGTGGAAATGCCCTTATATTTTTAAATTGCTGAAAGAAATGAAAAGCAATTACACAGTAATGGGTACTGGGTGGAAGACGCTACCTGTTGGAGAGTATGTTATCATGATCGCCATCTTGAAGTCCACCATATTGAATCTCGATTGATTTTCGTAAATGGGAAGGAGGTCGCGTAACACGACCTTCTGAGCTAGAATTTTATAAAAAATATGCTTCTGATGTTAGTTTTGCCGTAAATGCATTGTTGTGAGAGAAAAGATAGTGACACTAGTCTGGAGTAATGTCACAATAATCTGACAACACCCATTTCATTTTCACCCGAACTGACAATATACGGGATTGATGTTCGTGTCGTTGCGCTGGCTGAATGTCCCTGGTGAAATTCATACAGCATGATATGCTGTATGTTGTCCTCCAACACTACCGTGAGCAAATACAAGCCACACTTCCAAAACGAGGAGTATACCGTTGTCCTTCTATACACTGCTGCACAACCAAGTGCCGTATATGATTTAGCTATGGGACGTGCCTTATACTTGACTATTCGCTCGTCAGATGGCGTCATTGCAGCGCTCATCGCACACACGACATTACTTATGGGATAACCCGGTAATTTATGTAATGTATTCTTACTACGTTCCTTTTGATCCTCAGCGCTCAGAGCTTTTTGTAACCATTATTTGGTGCCCAGCGAGAATTTCGAAAAAAATAGCTTCTTGTGGTGGTGATGACATGACATGTCTCGTGGTTAAACGGAATCGAACTTACGGCATTTGTTGAATCTTGCTATGCATGATAAAGAGTAGTCGAGCTGTTTTTCAAGTTGGCGGCCCGAGTGATTATAAGAGGTGTTTGTGTTAAAGTATTCTAACCTTAGTGGAAGAACGTTTGTCTCAATCGCACAACAATTTGCAGCCAAAAAGTACCACCACAAACGATTTTACAAGATGGTGGCCGAAAAAAAAATAGATTGAAATTTTATTATGGATAAAACCTTGAGAGGAGTTTTATCTATCATTTTGTTAAATTTGGTTGAATCGGTTTAGTCGTTCTTAAGTTGTGCACGTCCTTGCTTATTTGTATCTGTATCGCGTCCATAGAGGAAGAGGTAAATTGTAAAATGAGTTGTTTGAGCAATGTTGTGAAAACCATCTCTAAAAATATACTGCATAATAAACGTATTTTGTATGGCATTGTGTAACCGTGATTATAGACTATTGTTGGTCAGTGCCAATGTCCTTTTTTTTTTTAAAGTGAAATGTAGGGAGGATAAAATACGTTTAAAATTTCATAAATATCAACTAAGAATTTGATATTTAGGAAGGAATTCAGTTGGTTGATGCGTGCTTTCATCAGAATATTTTATGTCTATTAATAATTTTTTTATGTCAAAATGTTTATCTGTTTAACAGTAATAAAGCCAACGAATTTTTTGTCAGTTGAAGACTTGTATGTAGTATTATCTAGTCTTGATTCTCGTAACCCTATTAATAAAAATCGAGTTGAGCTACTCTACATTTTCTTATTCTTTTGCTTTTGTTCAAACTGATAGTCTACATTCTCTACAATAAGAAAGCAGGCGTTTAATGGTGTTTGATTAATGATATTTTGGTTTAAGGAGCCATTTTCTCTTGTGAAAGTTACAAAGCAAAAAACAAAAAGTTTTCTACTACGAAGTCAGCTCGTGTGAAAGATACATCTATCTGGAGTATCTGTGTGTCTAATACCACAAAGAAGTAATGTCTTTTCAATAACAGATAGATAGAATATACTATATTGTTGTTGTTCTATAAAATTTATCTTCGTTCAAAGAATGTAATATTTTTCGAACCGAAATGTAATATTTCAGTCAGTCTTTCCTTGTAAGAGTTTTTTTCTTTTTTTCAGTATACATTTTTAAAATTTGTTTTAATTTTCTGACATAAAAGAGTTGATCCTGTAAAACTAACTTTTTCTTTTTTTTTTTCGTTTTATTAGTTCGATTTAGTGTTTGGCAAGTAGTAGGAGGAGCTATTCACTTTAAATTCACTGTTTTCTAAAAAATCGCAAAAATGTGGAAAATTCGTACAGTAGTTTAAAGTTTTTTTTGTTTTTTTTCGACAGTTTATGAATATTCGTCTTGTCAACATTAACAGCTTGTTTTATACCCATTTAGTTTGTAAACTACATGTACAGTCCGTTTCAAAAAATGGTCAGTAAGAAAACTTTTTAAGATCTCCAAATATTGCATAGCATGGTATTACAGACGCAACATTCAATTCAAGCTTAAAAGAATCAGTTCACTTGTTAGATTTCTACGTAACTTTCTTCGATGTTGCCAGGCTCTTCAACGTTTTGGACGTGAAAATTTTCCATCAGACCTTTTTCTATGACAGAGTACAATGTAAGTGAAAGTAAATATAGTAGGCATAGGTGGTGATGATGTTTGGTGTTTTACTTAGAGGTAGAGATTTATGACCTGAAGGTCCCTGCACAAGGTGTGCAGATGGTGGTATGTCATAGGCCCCCTCAGGTTGAGATGGTGTGTTAAGAATGGGATCTAAAAACTTAAAAGATGATCCGGAACCATTGTGTTGAATATAGCTCTACAAGGAATCGAACTCGGGACCTCTTTGATTGTAAGACTAGGAGCGAAATCACTCACCAGCTAACGTGAAAAAGAAATAGACTTAATTAAATTGTCTCAAATAAGGTTTTAACTTCTGTAACAGTTCACTATTGAACCAGATCCGGATTCAAGTGCCAAGTGGATTACGTACAATATGCGTAATAGGTTCAATCCCAGCGACCCGCCTTGATTGAGTTTTTCCAGGCTTTTTCCTGTGTCTTACCCCCTGGCCGATACCTTTCCGCATCCTTTCCCTTCTTCTACCATGAGCGCTTGATTGTATTTGTACAGTAATTGCTGGTTGTCGGGTACGTGTTCAATTGTGTTATGAACTAAGTTTCATATAACTCCCAACACGTCTGATCAGCGTGGGGGCAGTAGACCAACTCCTCCCTCCGGGAGAGGCCTCATCCAGTAGTGGATTTAATATGGCTGTGAATTATTATTATTATATATATGCTAATTGATAACATTACTTTCAAACTCACCTTTTGTTTCTCATCTTTCCGTTCTCTCTCTCTCTCTCTCTCTCGTGGCGTTATGGCATACTTTGTGTCATCACCATAACCCACTAGCACACTTCCGTCCTCACTACGGTCCGAAAGAATAATATGCTCATCAATTTTGTATGTTGTCAGCTTGGATTGTAGAGCTCAGAATGATTGTTTTTTTAGGTATGTTAGTATAATTGCAATTGTTTAATATATTCTATTTGATTTAGCGGAAAACAGTGGGAGTCTTGTATGATTCGTGCTTGTTCCCGATTTTTAAAAACAAAAAATTTGTTTGGTGTATAAGTTAGCGGCAATGTATGAAATAAAAAATCCAATCTGATCTAACCTAATTCGGAGCAGAAAGATCATACGTATAATACTTTCCCTACAGATTAGGCATTGTACAGAATCCTGCATTTAATACATACAGTGCCGGTTATATATATATATATATATATATATATCACATCTCCTTTAAAGTCTCATCTCCCTTATTATAGTAATTTATGGAACTTTTAACGTAAGAAAACCCGAAGCACTTGTTTCAGATTATTTGAGATTTATATTCTTTATGCATGTTCTTCCTAGTGTTTTTCCACAAGATGAGGACTGTCTCGTCTCGAGAATGTCTTATCCAGTAAACGTCTTGTATCGGACAATATATACATCTTATATTGTAAATTACAATGTATTTGTCTCTCGTTTTCCATACACATTTCTCTGTCTCATCTAGTTTCGTGGGCAACACTAATTCTTCCTTGGTTGTTGGTTGCAGGACGGGCTCAACTGGCCAAATCCCATTTCCTGTGTCTCTGTCCTGTGTCTTCTTCTTCCTCGTACTCTCTTTTCTTCAGTCTTGCTCTGTATAACCTTTCTCTGGATACAATTCTTATCATTTGAGAATCTTCGGAACAAAACCTGTCCGTTCCAAATCGGAAATGAATTTGAAACTGATTATACTTGAGATGCACTGCATCGAGCTGTATACTACAGCACTCGTTATTGGTTCCATTCTATATATATATGAAGCGTGGCCGAACCCCGGTCCTTGTATATTCACAACTCTTCATTATCAATGTTTAGACTTTTTGTGAAAAGTCGTAATTTGAGGACTTGACAGATTTTGTTTCAGGAATCCTGATTTACTCATACATAGTTTATAGGTATACATTGCTGTGGTGGTGATGATTGTTCTGCCCGAAGGCAAATCCTCACTTGCCTGCTCTGAGTCTGAACAAGGTGAATCGATGGTAGTTTGCAATTGTCTTCCATCAGATGATGTCGTCCTAAGGACGGGACCTACAGTTTAACGTGGGTTCCGAACCACTTGTGTTCCCACCGGAAATCGAATCCAGGACACCTTGATTCCAAGGCAGTGAGCGTTACCACTCACGCACAGGAGACACTTGTGAAGAGAAACTAAATAAATGAAGTGTAATGATTTCTGACTAAGCGGTATTTATTGACATGGAAATGTTTTCTACGGTAGTAATTATAGACAAGGTATGGTATAAGGTGTTAATGAAATTTACACTAAGAAATATTATAACCGTTCATTCATTGAAACAAAAATAATTTAATGAAAGTGATTTCAAGAAAACATGCTTTCTAACATCCGAACCGCTTCCGCATTTGTTTGCTTATCTCCTTTCTTTAAAAGTGAATGTGTTTAGTTGGAAGAACATTGATGACTCTTATTGGCCAGTAACTCGTGCCCTTAGAAACCTATCTTCTGTTGCTGTGTGTGCTGTTTTTAAAAGAAATTTACAGTCTAGCTTTCACTGTTTAGTATAGATGCTCTAATGCATCAACTGCTAATGCATGAGCGCTAGTGCTAATTATATGTAGCTGTTGGTCATTAGCAAGAATATGACTTTATGCATAATTCTCTTTCTTAGTGTGATTTCCATTCGTTATAAACTGCTTGATAGATCGTCTGAATTGATAAAACGTAGTCAAAAAGATAGTGTCTCTCTATTTGCAACTTTATTGAGAAAATCAAAATATTCCATTATTTTATACCATAAGTGTCGTTGCTTGAAATTAAACCATTGGCACTGGTTCTAAATTTACTATAACATTAGCTTCCCAAGTGTGTATGTACTTCCGGCTATTTTCTCGAAAACTTCGCCCTCCACCCCGTCATATGTGGTCTCATATGAAAGCTTATCGTGTAAAGGTTTCACTGAAATTCGTACAGTGTTGATCAGTCGAACCATTGAGGGGAAGTGAAAAAGGATATAACCGTGATCATTTCAACAATCAACTTAAAAAATGAACATCGATTAAAAAAAAACTTAGAAAAGTTGACATTGATAATTTCAGCAATCAACATTAACAAAACGGAATTTAAAACGCCATATTAATTTTGTTTCTTCTTCTGGTAGATTTGCCAATGGAATATGTATTTAGCGGCCCGTAGAGTCGCGAGCCGTTGCCAACATGTTACTTTAAAATGTACTTTCGATTCTTCCCATCCTTTTTTTTTTTCCTCGAAGATACCTTACTTTGTTATAGATCAGTGGCAGAGCTGCTAATGAAATATACATTTAGCGACCCGTAGGTTGCGAATCCTTGCTTATTTATATAAAGAATAATATATTGACCTCACTACTTTGTATATGGAGAATCAAGTCCCATTTGTTAGATTGTACGTGAAGTGAAGTAAGAGTTGAGAGCGGGATGTATTCACACTTGCGTTCCTTACTTGGAGTTTTAAGGGTTATATCAAGAGGGAAAACATAATATTCTAAGCTTATCAGTGCTAAACATTTATGAAACTCTATGGAATAAAGTAATGAATATTTTAGAGTTGCCATGTTTTTAGATGAGAAATTTGTCACATGTTTGTCTTATCGACCCCAAACTACCGTAGTTGAGATTTGTATTGAGCGAAGATAAAAGCGAGATACTTCAGCGAGATCAATAGACATATTTGGATTTTGGAGATAAATTTGCTCAAATAACGATAATTTTTTCAACCACTCCAGTGCGCGACACTTAAAAAGTACGTTTAAAACCATCCTTAGCACAGAGGTATGATACGAGTAACTAACAGTTAGGCAAGTTATAGTGGGTTTGTATTGTATTAGTGCGTTCTTCTTAGTTGCTCCTTACGTCTTGTTGGAACAAGCAAGTTAGTGGCTAAGTGTAATACAGACCGAGTATCCTTGTTGAGAATTATTTCTTACGAAATCATAAAAGGATGCGTACGCTAATTCTTAAATCCCTTTCCTAATGCTAGACAGTACTTATTAACCGCTTAAAAGTGCTGTTGAAACAGAGTTTATTTTAAATAAAAGAGAGATTTTACCCCTACTACTTGCTTGCTCTGATCTGTTCTGTTCTATGTCTGAAACCTGAATGTTCTGTGATGAGTGGTGGACTTGCCGCTGTATCCATGAGTTTTCCCCATCGTGATATGTTTTATCAGTAACACTTGAAGTCCTTAACCCTTTGTTTAAGGTCGATGCGCGCAACACGTAGACAATTTTCATCGTACGAGGGACTACTCAAGAATAACCGGAATTCAAACGTTACGCGCGAGGATGTCATAGTTACGGGTAATGCCGCTACGTGTCGTGAGTGTATAATTTTCTACACCAGTCTGGCAAGCGCGTGGCGTCATTCTGTGAGGAGTGGATTCCATTACAAACAAGTTAGTGCATATAACCAAGTTTAGCGATTTTGTTGATTGCTGACCACCACAAGGAACACAAGGTAAGACGACTACTCATTTTCAGTCACAACGGTTGCAAGGAAGTTAGGTCATTGAAAATTTGTTCCTTCAGGTAATGGCAAACATCCACGTGATTTCTTATTAATTTATTTTGTGGCCGTCTGTAAGTAAACCTTGAACAAATTTTATGAACACACTTTTCTTTTGCAAATCTCTTAAAAGTCAGTGATACCAACTTCATATCTAAAACAACTCTTATGGAACTTGCACGAAGGTCGTGAGGATTTTCGTAGATTACCTGTCTCCCCTTTTTTTTTCTGCCACATTTCTTCTTGTGAAATGTCAACAACTTACGAGGCGCCATTTTTGGAACGGGAATACCAATGCTAGACCTGTATTTTATATAAAGCGTAGATCTTAAAGGTTTAGTAAAGCGTAACAATTGTTTCAGCTATAGCTATCCCCAAATGGAAACTGTTTCACACATACTTGTGGTCAACCATAAAGGAAAGAGCAGCACGTTGTTATAAACACGAAAAATAAACGTTTTGTACAACGATCCATTCCACACAGAATGATGACGCTTGGTAGACTGGTGCAGGAAACTGTACACTCACGATACCTAGCGGCATTATCTATAACTATAACGTTTACGCGCACCATATTCAGATTTGTGGGTACTCGCTCAAATTTTCCAGTTTGACGTTTTTCACTGTTTTATACTTCGGTGGATCGAGAGCTTTCTGTAAGCCTTGGTTGCGATTTAAGATTAAATCCTACAAATAAGAGAGTGAGAAAGTTAAAACACGTTTGGCTTTTTTTTTTTGTGTTTTTTTTTTATTGAACTAATTACGCACCACGTACCTGTTTGTGAAGGAAGTTGAGTATCATTGTCGACTTGGACCTAAAATTGAAGCTCTGTTGTAAAGCGTCAGCTAAAATCACGTGATATTTAAGAGTTGAGGATCACCGTAACTATAAGTTTTGAGGTACATGTATAAACCATGCACGTGTAAACAATATCATTGGAAAGCAGCTTGGTATTGCTTGGGAACTATGGTTGTTCGTTCAAAAATGGACGAAAAAGAAACTCTAATTGGATTGTGCATGTGTTTCGGTTAAGTGTGTATGTGTGCGTGTGTAAGCATTCCTTCGCATTTTCCTGCGATTGAACGATTATTTTTCCTTACCACGACATCACAAATCACCTTAAGCTCCGTTGTTAATGTGATTATGTGAAACAATCTTGTTTCCTTTCTACCGCGAATTTTAAAAGACGTTTGCTCGTTCACACCAAATTAAACTGATTTTCTTTGGATAAGGTAGATTAGAAGCGAGCTCATTTTCACCTCTCAAATCACTTCACCAGTGTTCAATACAGATTTTGTACGCTTAAATGTCTGTAAGGAAACTTCCTCGTTTAATTCGTCTGGTTGGCTGTTCGACAGGCATAATAAAATTCAGCGCACGCTCGTATGGAACTATAATGCTGTTTGAAAGAAGTTATAATTTTTCTGCAAGAACGATCATAAAGTTGAATAAAATGATGCTTAAGAAAACTTCTTGATATGAAACTATGAATTTTATCCCAAACAAACCTATTTCTCTGTCTGAAGGACACTTATTAACATCGCCTTCTTAGTAGTGGCTATTTTAAGACGTCAGAAAAATCTCATAACTTTGCTTCGTAAATCAGAGTAAAATGGGTACTCTTTCACTGGTCAAGAGAGAAGTTACGTTGGTACCTTCTGAGTACAACAGTATTATGAGTAAAAATGCCATTAGACAATATGAAAAAACTATGATATAATAGCAACACTTAGAACATAATCATAATTAATTACTTGTTCCTTGTCTGTCATTTTGTCAACAATAAAGTACTGTCCTTGTGTATGAAACTAGTGTAAACACATCAAGTAGGAATAAAAGTTGAATAACTGATTTAACGAATGAGTTGAAATTAAGATAATGGATGTATAAAATTTCCTCAGTATGTGGAAGTTGTAATATTTGTTTGCGTCATTTTTTTTCTCCTCTCTTTTACGCTAATCGAAGACGTGTCGAAGTCTTTATTATTTGAAAACTCTGGCATTAAGTTTGTAAAGGATGTAATTATGTCCGGATTTACTTTTTAATTACACTAAAAACTAGAATAATATAGATGCAAGTGTTCAAGTAATATAGACGATAGGAAAACGAATAAGCAGGAAATATAAGACCATGCGGTAGTGGTATTTTCTAAGCTATATGAATATGATATGGTTGTGTGATTGATTATTACAAAAGAGTGATGTGATTGATTCTGTATGGTCATTATTCATTAGTGATCTCTTGACCTAAGTGTGTCCCCGGTGGATGAGTGGTAATGCTCGCTGCCTTGTAATCAATGGATCCCGGGTTCGATTCCCAGTGGGGACAAAGTAGTTTGATGCCCACGTTAAACTATAGGACCCATCCTTAGTAGCTTACCAGCTCGTTTAAGACGTTAATAACAATTCAATCAATCTTGGCCTAAGAGCTTGATAGAGCCGCAGTCTGTTGAGTAATTTTGTTATTTTAGATTTATAAGCTTACGGTTCATCATTAGCTATCGCTATTCATGTCAATTTTCTGACCCATACCATTTAGTAACCTACTATTTCTATTCAGTATCTTGAACACACTGGTACCTAGACAGAGGTTCTGGCGTTTTCGCCTTCTCTGGCCCCAAAAGAGTGCTCGCTGAGGGACGTGATCTTTAACATGTGTGACATGCTTAGGCCATAGCTGCCAGTCTGGACCTATAAATGTAAGACAACTTATTAAAAAAAAATAATGAAGTGTAAAGATTTTAGCTTATGATCGGCTCTTTACCCTATATTGCATATAAATGGATTTAGCAAATGTTTAAACACAAGTAAACTCTTATTTCAACATGTCTTTTCGCTGCCCGTGGCATCTCTCTACAACTGAAAAAGATGAACCTGGAAGAGTTCTCTTTTCTTTCTGCCTCTCGCACAGAGAACTGTTCTCTCTCTTCCACTTTCTCGGAACCTTTATTGTTGTCATCTGAAATCAATAACCCCGGAGCCAAGTTTTCAGCCAGTGACTTTTGACACGACAAAGTTTAACTTCGACCTCGTGATTTCAAAATCTTGGACAAGCTTGCTGTCTGACCATGAAAAGTATACTTTAGTTTGTAACCCCCCCAACTGAACTCTTGTCAACATAAAAGCCAGAAACGACAAACTGGACAAAAAGACAGAATAAACACAGAATAAAGCTCCTTTGAAACAGAACTTGACGCGAACTTTAAGCGTTCGCTAATTCTAAGCTTAAATCTTTCGGTTGGACACATTAAAGCTGTTGATATTCATGTGCATTTAAGAGCTTTGAGTTATTGATCTAGTCAATATCCTCGTTCCATAGTAAGATGTACATTGAGAGAAATTTACTGTTTTAATATACGCAATTACATATAATTTTACAATAGCTTTAGAAAAATGTGATGTTGATATTCATTCTCTTTATTTCAGTATGCGTAATGAATTTTCTGTACGTATCAGGTTGCAGCAAAACAAGTGGATAAACTTAATGACGTCAAAATGGAATCTTATCCGGAGTACAGTTTTTCTTCCAAATTGAACTGATT
>JAGDQP010026596.1:0-14480 GCA_022664845.1 Lepisma saccharinum
TTTTTTTAAATACCCGCAGAGAAATGGAAATTATTGAATTTTCGGGTCTTATATAGAATGGTGTATCCGGAAAGTTCCTGGTAAAACAAGTGGCAATAGATTTTTTTTAAAAAAGTGATGGAAGTTTTATTAAATAAAAACTATCGTTTGTTTAAAAGTCAACTTTTCAATTAGTACACTTCGTTACTTTGTTCAAAGAAAGGGTTACATTGAAGGGTATTATTTTCGAGTCAACGGTGTTATCAGTCACATATTCTTCATGCACCTCAGAACAGGGTCACAGCTACAATTCGACGCATGACGATGTGTTGTCCTATCTCCATACAATCGTCAGGAGTCGAACTGCTTAGTGAACCGAAAAAAGTCTGTAACAAATGACAGAAGATGCGCAATTATCTACCTCATAATTACAAGAATCTGTTCTGTAAACGGCACAGAATTTCCGCCATGATGATGTGCCTTGTATGATCTTATTTTGCAAACTGGGCACGTAGTGAATTACTGAATTTTCGTCACATTGTTAGTTAGTGAGTTCCAAGGCTTTTTGTAGTATTAGTGACTTACTTGCTGAATTTGGTGATTTTTTCAATAACTGATCTGCTACGCTTGCGAGAAGAGTGAATTACACTGTGATTAGATCAATGATCTCTAAAAGCGCTACTGGACTGACTGCTGCCAGTGAAAATTTCATGAATATATGAACCAGGGAGCGGATAGGACACTTAATCTTGTTTGTCTACTTCCAGTTTGGACCAAAATTACGGTCCCAACACAATGTCTCACGCTTGATATCGCTGTGCGGCCCTTTTTATTTATGTCTTAATTCTTGTAAAAATCGTAAATATTATTTTCAGTATTTTCTTCTATAGAATCATATGGCGAACGTTTGTTACTACGGCGATGAACTTGCGAGTTCCGTAAGCCCATAGAGTAACTAAGTAGGTAAGTAATTATTATTGCTTGGTGTCGACTGCTAAAATGAGTTCCGCGATTGACTGAGTCCCACTAGCACCAGCAAATTAGATAAAATAAAATGAATTGTATGAGCTGTAACAGCACTATGGCTTACGCCCGTCCCTCCAGCAAATTAGAAGCACGTTCATATTCCATGAGCATTCGAAATAATGACGTCGCTTATTGTTTGCGTTATAGACATACATTCCAGTACTTTCCGTCTTACCGGGACAAAACACGAAAGTGGCCGAGACATGACCTCAAAACCGGGACGTCTATCAAGCCTATTGTGATAGAAGGAACATTACTTTCTGGTGGTAGTAAGGTGTCTGATAAATAAAAAAAAAAAAAAAAATACAATTTTGAGAACTCCATATTCTAAACGGTGTTACTTATAACGCAAATCTGATATTTTGGAATCATTGTGGATAATTTTTACGAACACTACGTCTGAGCACCGTGGTATCTTAAATACGCGTACAATACAAAAATCGTGTATTCCCTTGTGTTATCTATTAACGGTCGTTATATACATGTCTGTCCGACTGTGTTTTTGAAAAAATACTCACTTTACCCGATGCTTAGATAAAAACAAAATATGGTCACTTGTGTACTGCTTTATTTTGCAATCAAGATGTGTATGTGACTTATAAAAGTTTTAAAATGCGTACGCAACTTATGCTTCTTTTCATAAGTTCATTGTACAGCGCCATCTAGCATGCAACTGGCAATTGAAGTAACTACAAGAACTAGAATAAAAGTCAGTGTGTTCAACATGGCTACTTAAAACATTTCTTAGCATAGACATAAAATACAGCAATCGTGTTAATTTTTAAAACATTAAGGGACAATTGTGGTAATAGATAGTGGAGCTATACAAAAGTCTTTAAACAATGCCGTAGTTATTATTTTGAGAATAGAAATTTCGTTTAAGTTAAAAAATAATGAACATAGTAGTGAAGACACTGCATCGAAACCATTTGGATATAAGTAAAATTTAAAGCTCCAATTTACACTATGCCTTCGCAATGACATATCAGACACACAAACATTCATTTATCAAAAACACGCTTGCAACATTGACAACTGGATTTCTTGGGGGACAGTGAGACTCACAATATTTTTCTGGTGTGTTGCATAATGTTTTTGCAAATTTTTGGTGCAGATAAGTATAGCGTAATGGAAGCAATTTAAATTATTGATTTTTTTTACAAAAAATGGGTTAGGAACATTGACTCACTGCGGCAATCAAGACGGTTCTTCCGGGTCTGAGCTAGTCTAGCCAAAACCTTTCCAACGACACCTCAAACACTTCTCTACACTTTCTTGTTCCTGAGACCTATTTTCTGGACGCGGACGGTTGGACAGACTGAGCGAGGTGATAAGGTACTTTTCTTACGCTTCAATTATCAACTGTTTAATAAAGTTTTCAATAACATACCTTCTGCAGGAACAAATCAGGGAGATTTCAAGTAAATTTAACTCTTAAGAAAAGTATAAGAGCTTAGTATGATCTTTGTATTATAATATAGACCTATGTAATAAAATTAACTTAAATATTATTTTGTGTACAATGAGCGAATTTAATTCCTGAAATCCAAAATTGTCAACGTAAGCCACCCAACTTATACGAACGTTTCGCTTAGTCACTTCTGAACATGAACAAGATATTGTCCTGCCTCTTCCCTTTTCTGTTTTCAGCATTTTTTTATTACATGCCTTCTCAGTTTAACTGATCTTTTCAATTCTTCTCCATCTCCATATTTCTGTTTCGATTCCATTCTACAATATACTCTACACAAAACAATTAATCACAGAAAAATGTTCTTAGTGAAGAGTTCTTTCACCGTCGCTACTCTCGCCTTTGTCTCCTTTCTGCATTTGATATCCACACTTATAATACTTCTTTTTACATAAAGCTCTTTATATACTTTAATAAAAAAATATATACTTCTTATATACTGCCTTTTTCTCTTCCAATTTTCATGTTCATTGAGATTCACTTGGTTCCAATAACCATTACCTTCACTTTCTTTATTTATCTTAATTTTATGTTTCATACATAAATAAGCAAATAAAACACTACTCTAGGTGAAATAAGTTAAAGAAAAACCTGTATATATATACTCTGTATGAGAATGCGTGAAAATTCTTCTTATCTTCCCTTTAACACAGCGCATTCTCTTTCCTTTTACGACAATTGGTAGAAAAGCATTCAAAGACATTAAATCACACAAAACTTATCATCAAAGAGTCGTCTTTTGTCAAATGTACTGAATAGTAATCAATAGTATAATACATGATGATGCCCAGGGTGGTAGAAGAATCTGTGATCCTTTATGTGATAAAAGTAACAGATGGAACTTGAGTGGTGAGGAAAAAGGAAGTATGACAGAGAGGGAAAGAAAAAAATGGGAAGTCACATTACGAGTTAGCAGCGTTTCTAACTGACAAAATTGTTCACCATAACTGAAGGCTGCGTGACTTTAGCTCGAAAGTTGAAACTCACAAAGCTTTAACTGCCAAATTAATTGGACGTTCTCTTAGACAAGCCAGCCATATCGTTCACCACAACTAGTGACCGAGTAACTTTAACTGATAACTAAACTATACGCTCTCTTAAAATTAACAAAGTTGTTTACCACAACTAATGGCCATGTTACATTAATTGCTGTGGTTTTAACTTCCAAGTTTAAACTCAACGTAGCTTTAACTGTCAATCTGAACCTCAGCGTAGTTGTAACTGCCAACTTAACTGGACTTTTTCTTACATAAACTGACAAAATTGTTCACCACAATTAATGGTTGAGTATCTTTAGCTGTCATGGTTTTTACCGCCAAATTGAATCTCAATATAGCTTTAATTGTACGATAACTGGACGTTCTCTCAACAAATTGTTTTCACCAGAAAAGTCTCGTGGTTTAGCTACCAGGTATGGGCCAAGAAATTCCTGGAATATTCTAGGCATGTTTCATATTCTTTATCTAATATTCCTGCTATTTACAAGGAACATACTTGTGCTGTGTCAGTAATTGAAAAGCACTCTCGCCCCTTGTCAAGAACAGTAGTCAAACAACAACAAAATATACTAATTGTTACCGCAGTTTGCAGTGAAAGGAAAACAATTTTAAGTTAGTCAATAATCCAGTACTCTACATGCAGAATATATGCTAACTTACGCAGAAATTTCTTGATATTCTTCATGCAAACCTAATTTCATTTTGTTTAATTGGATTTTCCCCACCTGTAACCTGCTATGTGTGTGTGTATGTCCGATCAAGAATTCCCAGGAAGGAACACAAGTGATTTGGAACCCACTTTAAATCAGTGTGGTAATTGAAGGGAGAAAAGAGGGGAAATTCCCAAGCACCCGGAACCTCATTGCCCTTGTGCTTTCTAGTGGGGGGAAGGGACTTGTTAATAGCTTAATGAACGATAGCAGATCACTCCGAAAATAAAATAAAAATAATCATAATATTTCAAATTACTGAAATAGAGTCTGTACTCACAAGACAGTTCAATTTTTTTTATAGCAGTGACTTATCAGTACCGTCAAGCAGTAGTAACATGTCTAACATCTTTGAACAGCCAAGACCATCAGATAGATGTCTTACTTTCCGACATATTAGATTTCGTTGCTCATTCAGTTGGAAATTAATGTAGTATGATCAATGGCTGTTAGACAATGTTAAGTCTTCAAGAGGTAGAGATGATGGCATTGTTAGACTTTCAACAACTCAGGTAAATTTAAAAAGGCAAATAATTGTAGGAACTACCATCAAAGGACGTGTTGCGTGTCGAAGTTTGAAGTCGATGTGTGTCAAAGAAATGTTTAATATTCTTCGAACATACACTTTGTGAGATTAGAAACTAATGAGTGGTATAATATATATATATATATATATAAGTTTTTTAATATTACAACTTTAAATACATTGTCTCATCTTTACATTTTCTTTGAACATGGAACACAATAATTACGTTTTATTTGGTTGTTTGGTATGTTATTTATATTATGCTGAAGTATTTCTTGTTCTTTGTTGATGCCACACAGATCTTGTTAAAATAACTCAATGGCTCTGGAGAGACTGGTGCTTATATTGCAACTGCAACTTTTCTTAACATGTTTTCTACCATTTTTTGTGGTATGCACTTTTTGTGTTTTCTAGAAAGGTTTGAACAACAGATCTTAGTTTCATACATTCCTATTTATCAATTGGGTTCATGGATCTTCAAACTTTATTCATAACTTTACGGATTTAAGGATCTTGAAAAATGTTACATAGGGACAAAGAAACGCTAAATAAGCCAAGAAGAAAGGAAACAAACTTCAAATGTGTTTTAAGACGACTTGGTAACCAAACCCCTTTTAAAATATACCATTTAAAGCTAGCACACAAATAAGGGCAATAATGGTATTTTGGAAAGCAGCTTAGATAATACTTAACAATATCTATCAAATGAGTGAATCTATAGTTTGAAAATCTTTGCTATTGAAGAGAAATGTGAAGGCCTGGGACTTTACGGACCATACTTTGCATATAATTTTGTTATATATATTTTCTACAAGTTATATTCAGAACTATCAACGATCAGAAAAAAAAGAGTGAGTTCAAAGAAAGTTACATGATGATACCATAACGTTTGTCATTCCTGTTTTAATTTTAAAGTTTTATAAAGTGTGTTTTGTAGGTATATTTGTGATTTATAAAATATAATGAATATGGTAATAAACCTGGAAATGAAGGGACAAAATCCCAAGTAGCCCCTGATTAAGTGCATGCAGTGAACAACATACATTAAACGGAACAGCAGAAGGTATAGGACCATTATGTACAGAGGGATTACAAAATGTCTTACTTAGTATACAAACACAAACTTCGCCTCCTCCTACCTCAAAGTGCTTCAATTCCACACTGTTTCAAATTATAGGCCCCATCCTTAGAACGTCCTCATAATTCAATAGAAGGTAATGACAAACCACGATCGATTCACCTTGACGAGGGACCTTAGGGTCAGAGGCTTGTTCCACGACAGAATGTCTATCATCATTAACCTGTTTGTAAGATAATAGAACGGTGAGAAAATTTTTCAGTCATTCATATCCAACCAAAGTATTATTTCCTACATCTACCACTTTGGTTTCTCTATTTTGCTTGTCATGAATAGGGCTCCGGTTTCTATGATGTCATAGTTTTTACCCTGCTCTGTTTTTTGTTATTTATAAGGTAATTTTAACACGTTCCAAGCTTTGGTCAACACAAATGCGATGCTTTTATTGGTCATATAAATGTAAATTTTAGCATAGTTATATCTTTAAGTCACATTTTAACTAAAATATGGAATAAAATTATATTTTTGTCATATTTTTCCTAAAATATGGAATAAAAGCATATTTTTGTCATATTTCCCTAAAATATGGAATAAAAGCATATTTCGGTCATATTTTGGCTAAAATATGGAATAAAAGCATATTTTTGTCATATTTCGGCTAAAATATGGAATAAAAGCGTGTTTTGTCATATTTCAGTTGTTTTACCACTTCACACCTTCCCGACCCATCTCCCATAATTCTTTACTACTTGACAACCAGAAATCCTTGAAATTTGATAATTTAAAAGTGCATGTCATCATTCAGTTCCCGTATGTTTTTTTAAGGTTCATAGACGCTTTTACCTAAGATAATGGTATATATATATAAACTAAAAAATCTAATAACGAAATTGTACATAAGACAGAAAGAAATAATAAGAGTAGGGGATGACGAAAGGGAAGAGATTAAGATTGGATGAGGCGATAGATTAGGATGTTGTTTGTCATCAACACTATTCAATATTTATGTTGAAAACTTCAGAGAAAGCCTTAGAACAAGAAGGAGGAAGTATGGTGGGAAAAGAAAAACAAGAACCATTAAACATGGCCAGGATCGGCAGTATCAGCAGAATTAGAAGAAGAGCTTCAAGTGAAGACCTGAATTGCAAAACATCCCAAGTCCACAGGAGTATTTTTTGTTCAGGAGGAACAAAAAAACAGTCCAAGGACTTGGGATGTTGTTCTATTCAGTTGAAATTATTTGTATTAAAAAAAAAAGGGTTTGAGTTGGAGGTAAGATGTAATATTATGCAAGTGGATAGCCCTTGGAACATACTGTAGATGCCGACGAACAGAAACAATTGCAAATACGAGAAAAGTGGACTTGGGATGTTTTGCAATTCAGGTTTTCAATTTATGATGGAGAGTATTGTACAAGTTGAAAACAGACTTCGGAATGAAGATAAACACAAGAAAGGTTGAAGTTATGAAAGTTAGTAGGAATACATCCTTTGTTAACGTATCTTTGGAAGGAAAGAGTATAGAGCAAGTGAAATTATTTTAGTACTTTGAAAATTAGATGAATTGGAATGGAAATTGTACGGAGGGATAAAGATGTAGACTATCTATGGATAAGAAAGTATTTTGAAAAGATTAACGAACTCTTTTTGTATGTCTAGTGTGGTGGTATAAATGACAGCGAAATATGTGGCAATCAAATGGAAAGACGAAATAACTTGGAAAGCTTTGAGATGTGGATCTGGGGGGGGAAATAATTGAGGTAAATGGAGTTTTAGAATGAAAACTGAAGCGTTGATGAGAAGGTGAGAGGAAAGGAAACTGATAGGAATAACAAGAAAGAGGAAAAATCTTAGTTTGGACATATATTGTGTGAAAATGATTTGTAGAGAAGAATTATAAGATAGAAAAGTGGAAGTAAAGAGAGGAAGGAGAAGAAGATAGTTTGTAATGCTTGATGACATTAAAAACGGAAGAAACTATTATCAGACACAGTCGTAGTCATGAACATACCGAAGTTATAGATATATATTTTCAAGTCAATGATTTACACGGTAATAACAATCCATTAACCACATGGTTAAGTCATCTTCCCACTAAAACTTCATAAGCACTCTCATTAACTTAACAATTTTTTTTATGGGGGAAAGCTTTTAAAAATATTTGATCGGCCTGAAACAGACAATAGTAATCTTGAAATATTTAGTTGTTTTCCGATTCACTCTTAGAACAGGGAGAAAACACATACTCGAGGAAGTAATACTTGAATAACATGAAACGAGATAATACATTCATTGGTACATTGATGTTTGGTATTTTAAGAATTATCAGCAACTTAAAGGTATTAATAGCATTCTTTGATAGGACCTAGCAGCGTCTTTAAGGCAATTGGCTGGTTAATCATCGTAAAATTTTAATAATCACGATCATTGTGTACAATATAACCTCATCTCTTCCTCATGTTCTGATAAGTGCTTGCTTTTCTGGTAGTTGGAAAAGGGTCCAGATAGCATGCCAGTTTGTAACAAGTTTGACAGTCAATTGTTTTGAGCTTGTTAAACTTGCTATTAAGTTGAACTTCATAAAGAACATGGAACAACGTAAGTGGCTTGTTTGAACCTCATTGTTGCTTATTGTTATAACTAACCTATTTCAAGGTTATTGGAACAACCAAATGTGCGAGGAAGTTTGTGAAAATTTAAATCTAATTGAATTTTGTTTCACTGCCGCTCTGTCGTCTCAGTGCGTTGAAGTACCATCACGTGCCAGTACTGTTTCACCGTAAGCTAATATCTGCCAGCTCCCACTTTTTTACTGCGTCTATTTTCGCGAATCGAATAAAAAGCTCTTCGAAATCGAACCAGGGCCATTGGTTCCGTGGTGTAGTGACTACAGCATCAGATCAGTGTGCCAGTGGTCCTCGGTTCGATTCCGGTCCAGACCAACGTTTTAAGTTGTATTAATTAAAATGTTCATCGCCACTAACAAACCGATCTTCCTCTCCAAACCGGTTTTTCTTGAAATAAATTAACGGTATTCATAACTAAAATTTTTCGAAGTGGTTTTTGTCGTATAACGCTGTTTAATAATAGCATGTTCAGAATCTAAAGCAAAACGTTATTGATGATTTGAATATCGAAAAGGGCTACGGCAACGAACTTGGTGTCGTTAAATCATAAACTCACTTCAACACTCCCAACAACATGGCATGAATTATGAGAAATTTGGAAATTTTGATGTTGTTGTTGTTGTCGGAGATACGGACATTTCCACCTTATATGTAACCATAAATAATAATAGGGTACATTAACCATGAAGTTAAGAAACACAAACCCATGTTCGTAAACTTTCATGACACAATCGAGTCATCTAATGTACTTTCAAATTGTACTTACCTACTTACTCTTACAACAGCGTTAATACTCAAAAAACAGTTATCAAAATTTCAATACAAATAAGTTCAAACGGTTTGAACTGAATCCCAAACGAATAGTCCCAAAATTCACTTCATAAAAAGTGATAGTAGATAAATATTTTGTTCAGGAATGATAAATTGACATTTTGTGCTGTTGAGTTGGCAACACTGACGATAGTGATCATCAACAGCTTCTTTTCGACAACCGTGAACCATTTTCATCCGTGAGATGCTTCATTTCATAGTATTTCCTTCCTTCCGTTTTCACCCTTCTCTTTCTATCAGCTTCTCTCTTCTCCTTTCTCAAGCTGTGACGTCAACATACACGATTCCCTTCACTATCATTCCGTCTTTCTTCTACTCATCCCAAAGTACATTTCTTCCACCTCCTATTTTGTGCTACAGATTCTCCCAGCAGCTACTCATGCTCCTCCGTATATAAAAAAAATCCTCCTGATCCCCCCCCCCGACTACCTCCTCTTTCTGTTGTAATGATAATGAGGAGTCGTGTATCAGCGGAGGAAAGCTTCTCCCTGTGATTGATACAAGAATTCATCCACCCAACCACGCACACAAATACACACGCAGAAGGATACACATAGAAAATGACGAATGACCATGCTGACACTGGGGTTAATTTGAAACAAGAACCCGCTAAATGTACTTAATATCAGAAATTGCTTTCAGGGTCGTTTTTAGCAGCACTGGTATAATATACCAGTTTATCATTGGGTGCGAAAATGATATTTTCCGGTAGGGATTCACCCTTCTGTTCTCTCTCTTCTTCTCGCTTTTTATAATTCATATTGATGGTGATAGCGGTGGTATTTTGAGATACGGTAAAAAAACAATTCGGAAACATAGGAGAAAAAGGGGATGGAGCAGATTTCTTCCTCAATCCCTGAAAATGGATGTGCATTTCCATATCACAACCACAGATATACAAAAAGACTCAACCCCGTCACTCACACACACACAAAAACGAAAAGTAAAAGAGAGGATGTTCCAAGTTTCGTCATTTTATGACCAAAAAAATATATGATTACCTCCTTGTCAGTTATGATTGATAAAGAAAGTACCTCCTTCTTTCTATCGTTCAAGTTGCTCCTGATACGTTGTGGTAACGATATGGAAGAATAGGTATCAGACCACTTATCATTTTGATCATTTTCTCTGATTCTTTTTTGTGCGTCTTTTTTTTTTTACAAGGGGTAGCTAGCTATGAGAGGGAAAGAAATTGCATTAGATTTTTCTGACAAATTGAAGCACATTTCAACTCAGCTCTCGACGTCGCTTTTTTTTTTGTTATTTTCTTCTTTGCTACAAGCGAAGATAAATGGGGTTGGTTATACACAGGGGTTGCCTCTGCTATTTTGTGATTTTCGTTTTACTTCAAAAACTGACATGAGGAAAATGGCGGAAACTTCTTATATATATATATATATATATTATTTCTTAACGCTCTTCCTCCATGCGTCTTTCTTTCTTATCTTCCACAAACGACCTCTTCCTCTTTCTGCTTCTATCCTGGTTGTTATGCCACCTCCTACTTTCGTATGTCGTACGGGGTTGCGGTCTCCTAATAACTTTCAAGGTTTTGTTTGTGTTCTAAGGATTCAAAGATGATTAATGTTGGCCCGTTAGGTTTTGCTTTCATGTCTTCCTGCTTTTCTTACTCTTTCTCTTCTATCCATTCTCTCAGTTTGAACATTTTCGGTTGGGAAAGAGAGAGAGAGAGAGAGAGAGAGAGAGAAATTTTGGGATGATGATAGTAAAAAAAAGAGAAAGAAGAGAAGATTAATGGGAAGATATAAAGAGAAAACAGGAAGAGGTATAAGAAAATAGAACACAAAAAATGTAAAATGATAGAAGAAGACTAGTGAAGGATGTGGTCTCATCATAGGATGAAAAACAGAAGGAAAGCATAAGCCACAATAAATGAGAAGTACTAGAAGAGACAAAGAAAGAAAGAAAGAGAGAGAGAGATGATAGAAATTATTTCTTTTGGGAGAGAGAGAGAGAGAGATTTGTTAGCTACAGAGCAAGAGGAGACAAGAAACCATCAGGAATAAATCAGCATGTTCTGAGTAACTTTGCGTAATAAATAACAACACAAAAGTCAATACAAGATCAGTATTTTCAGCTGTACGAAAGGGATGGTAGTCGCGATCAGGTTTTCTTTTAAATCGTACTATTTTCTTCCCTGATATTCATAATCATTTCTGGATAGACATATTTTTCTCTGTTATTCACAGTCTTTTCCATATATTAATAAGTCTTTCCAGATATTCTTAATTCTTTCCAGTTACTCCTAATTCTTTCTATATATTCGTAATTCTTTCCAGATATTCATAATTCTATCTGTATTCTTAATTCATTCCAGTCCTTTGTTGTTGTTGTTTTTTTATTTATTTATCCAGACGAAATCTTTGTCATTTTTACTCAAATGAATTCCAGAAATTCATGAACGAATTATTTTTAACAATCAGTGGATATAAAAACACCAACTTTCTTCTTGAGGAGATATCAAAAGAAATATTATCTACATGAATAAACCTAGGATAGTTGTGCAGCTTGAAGAAACAGCACTATGATCGAATACTGACAGGTTACAATTTTAACCTTGGAAATGGTATCGTAAGTGACTTTAAACTCTATTTATGATGTTTAAAAGATTTCTCCTTTATTTTATTCATTTATGACTGAGTTAATGTTAATTACAATTTACAGACTGTCCTTTGTAGAAATGAGGGTGACTCTTAATCAAGGAAGTAAAAAAAAAATCACTAGGAGGCTTGAGGCATTCATTCACGCGAAGCGTCTGATTAGTGGATATAGATGACGAGTGGAGTAAAGCATACACTGTAGTACTAGCTGAATTTGTACACTCATTTAATGACGTATAGGATCACCTTTCACCTTGATTCGCCTCTATTCGTCTTGACGTGGATTTCACAATGTGTAGGAAGTAAAAGTCATGTGCTGTGAACACTAGTCCACAATTTGAATTTGATTTTTTAAATTCTTTAGGTAACTCTGACTTAGGCCAAGAAGTCTACAAATTCGATAGTGTGACCAGTAGTAGATAACGGCATGTGTTCTCATTGTTCTTTCTTGATGATAACTGGTGTCTTGCTCCTGTCAAAATAAACAAGTACTAGTTGCTGAATCGTATCGTCTAACTGTATGGGTTAATAAACACACGGGTTACGCCAACTCATCTGATACTTCACTGTTCAACTGGATTGGTGTTTTTAGGCCCTTCTACAGGAACTGAAACAAAATAATGGAAACATATTCATATATACAATACTTAATTAGTGGCAATGTAGCAGAAAGACTTCATTTTCTTTAATTGTATTCAACTCTACTACTCCATGTATTCACAACCTTCTGACGCACTTGAGGAAGACATCCGAGATCATCCACTTTTTCATTTCTGAGTATATCTTGACATCCTCATACATGACATCCTATCTGATGCGGAAAAGGTAGCGTTTCTAGTAATTCTGAGTCAGTTTAATTTACGTATTTGGGCGTTTATTGACCCAAACAAGTATACAGAATGATGTCCCTTGCGAGCACTCTTCAAGCACAATGGGCAAGTAGCGACCAGATCTTCTATCAAGATTCTATTCCGGAATTTCCCAGAGAAACCTAAGGAAAACATAGAAAGACCTGGGTCAGGAAGAACCTGTGTGCCTTCCCCGTACCGATCCCAAGTCTCCGACCATAGCCAATAGACCACGGGGCCTGGATCATATTGAGAATGGATAAATTGTTCGAATGTCTCGTATTTCTAGGACCACAAGGAGAAATATCACTATCATAGCGACGAGATATCTTGCACTGTCGTGTCCGCATGTTCTACACACACATATATATATTATATAGATATATGTGTATAAGTATTGGTAATACAAAAAGAGATATCCATATTAGATTTAAAAAACATAAAGGATAGAATATATGCAATGATAAAGTAATCTCAAATATAAAAATATAATAACATATATGAATACTACATACTAAATAGAGAAAACGAAACTAAACACAGATACCAGTAGTGTATCAAGATAATTAGTAAATGTAAGGTAGGTCAGACAAATAACGCCACTGAGCCCTGTAACGCCACATTCCGGGTATTTTGGAAACAAGAACAGGTGGTAGGAATTCAGAAGTACGAATATGTAGGCAGATGCCCTCTAAAGCATATGCCATTTTAATTCAATACATCAGCACATAACAACATTTTATACAAATCTTAGTAACTAATAGCGTGCTTCTCAACCTGTTATTTATCTAACCATTATAAAATCCATAGATTTCTGTTTAAATGATTAACCAGTATCCATGCTTTTACTTTTACGAACTGAAAACAAAAGATACTTCTTCTAATTTGTTGGATCGTGTAATTTTCAAAACTTCCCTTTTAAAAGTCATATCGTCAAACATGTGAAAATGTATCCAATTCTCTTCAATACATAATTTCACTTCGTTATTTCATAATTATTTCATATCACTTTGGATAAAATTTAATCGTCTACGGTCAACGTATGGACCAACTGAAAGAATACATAAAAAAAAAGATCGTGTTACACACGACTAGGGGTACCGTACATCCGAGTTTAGCTCGGACAATCCGGGTTGGGATATATATGTTGCTTTATGAGCTTGGTAGTAATAACAACATATCATTATTGTTTTAATTAGCTTTTCAAAAGATTATATACCCTCTGCTTTAACGTATGCAATTTTCATTAACCAAAAAGAGTACTAAATATAAAATACCTGTAGTAGAGTAAATTTTGAAGCAGTCAGGTAGTTTATCAATTTGGTTGACGTTTGGTACCGAATTACCAATGTTTATGGATATTGTTAAAGTGTCCGGGATTAGCTTCTCAAAAATATGGTAGTCCGATTTATGGCGGACACCATAACTATATACATGTAGTTTCAAACAACACTCTATCTGATTTATTGAATCATTTGTTTTCTATATAAAATTTATATTAGAATAATATGCAATATGAGAGTTTTAACGTTACAAATTGACGTATAACAAATAATGAACTTGGAAATTGAAGGAATTCAAACATTCTTTCAGATAACTTAAAATGGCAGGTGGTTAGTAATTGAAGATTATATTTAAGACTGTATTTTGTAATTGAAGATTGTGTTTTGTAATTGAAGATTGTATTTTGTAATTGAAGATTGTGTTTTGTAATTGAATATTGTATTTTGTAATTGAAGATTGTGTTTTGTAATTGAATATTGTAT
>JAGDQP010026596.1:14880-25768 GCA_022664845.1 Lepisma saccharinum
TCGCGCTTCCTCCCGGTAAAATATGACTGGGAAAGCACTGCCCTGCACTCCTTCAAAATCTCTGAACTATCTTCGACACACACGTCTTCCTGCATTCGTGTCTAAATATATGTATTGTTTTAGTGTTAAAACTACCCTTTTTCGCATTCTCTCTCTCTTTCTTTCTCTATTTGTTTCTCTATCTCTTCCTTTCTTCTGCCTCATTTTCTTTCCTTGTTTCTTTCTCAGTGTCTCCCTATCTCCTTTTCCGCCTTAAAATTTAAGAGCCAATAGAAAACAACGCTACGCGTGGGGGTCAGCTTAACGAAATGCTATTGGCTAGAGTTACTATATATATCCATAAACTGTGGACAAAAAATTAGCTTTACGTGCACACGAGCTCACTCTATGGAGGTCGATTGGCCTCATAGATTATATAGAAGAAAGAGGCCATTTTGTTCATCGAAAAGACCATTGAATCTTCCTAATTGAGGCTTAGAACGAACATCACAAAGTGTTCCAAATAAAAATTTATTATAGCTGGCCACTCGTAACAGGTAGAAAGTGTCTTCGTACTCAAAACACCTTATTTCTTTTCCTTTTTTTTTTTTTTGACTTGTGCGACGTGTTTCACCGTATATTCAGGTTAACTTTCTTTCCCAGTGTTGCAAACTATTAAGAAATGTAGTAAGGTACAACATTAGAAATATGTCTGCATATAACTTTTTGTGGAAAAAATTAAGGGTCCACGGTATAAATACCTCTATAAATCTAAGTTTTAGTCGGGTAAACGTTTGTAAGTCGAAGTTTAGGTAGTTTAACTATCTCAGCCGAACCTCCTTGTTGTATTGTCAACTTTGTAGAACATAACTCAACGTTTAGAACGGACGTGAGGAGTCAACTGTTCCTTCCACTGCCAATGCTGTCCGAGTATCTGTTGCGTAGAGATTGGCACGAAATTAAGTAAAACCTTATTTTATAACTTTTAGACTTCCGTCCCTCTCTATTACTCTAATGCTTTGTTAAAATCCACAAACATCCATACTAGAAAGCCTCAGACCACACGACTATCTTGGTCAGCATGTAGTTAAGTGTTTCGTTTGATGGCGAAGCGAAAATGCAGGATTCTTACTGAAGAAGAGGAGCGTGAGCCCTCTATGTATAAAAATTTCATTATTATGCATCTTGATAACTCGAACCTCACTAACGAGAGAACATATCGAAACTTGTTCTGAAATTCTCTCTCTATAACAGGTAGATTGTCCTAGCATAATTTGTGGATATATGATCTCATTGACAATTTCCTTGAAAGTCGAAATTTTCGATTACTCGAATTTTGGTCTCCCCTCCTTCAGATTCGAGTTATCGAAGTTCTACTGTATTAAGAGGGTTCTTCTTCTTCTATTGTTATGTAACACGTTTTGGTACATTTTACTTTCGATAGTGCTGCCAGGAGTCACTAGCCCATTCAGAGGGTTACGCTCTCTATTTCGGAAAGAGAAGTGAAGGGGCTTTGGGTGTGGAAGAACTAACGTTTTGGTACAGGATTGAAGATGATAAACGCAATGATCTATGAGTATGAAGTGCACTTAGACGCCACAACCCGTTGATACAATTAAGACAAGTGATTCATCATTATTCTTACCTAGGGGCTGCTCTAGGTGCAATGGAGGTTAGGTGAGCCCTTGTTGAACATTTATGAGTACCGTGCAAATATGATGATGAGAGACTTAAACTGACATGTAAGGCGAATGACAAGTGTGTGAGGAGATGTTTTTGTAATTAGTCAGGATGAGTATTGCTGGTATGGAAGTGTACACACGGTCTGGAATAGGTAGCTTTGAAACCGGCTTGAGAGAGAAATCCTTGGTTGCGAGTTGTATGAATTGAAGGACTTTTCACGGTGAAAGGGGAAAAGATTCTGAACGATAAGGATGATGAGAGTGAGGGCTTGTTCGACAGTGATGGATGTTTGTTGGAGGTAATAGGTGTTTGGTACTCTGGTTTGGGAAGACGAAGTGATGCGATGCGTATCCGGTTCAACTGAAGGGTGTCCTCTGCACTTGTAGCTAAAGGTAGGATGTTGGTCTCCACAGGTATTGCATTTTGGTAGTAACTGTAAATTTGTACAATCTTTGCTTTTGTGAGAGCCGGTGCAGCAACCGCATTTTGGATCATTAGGACAGTACTGTGGGTAATGTGCATTGTAGACCTGGCAGTTTATACAGCGTAATGGCAATGGAGCTGATGTGCGTGAAGTCTCCACCCTATATCACTTCTTGTAAAGGTATGCACCGTTGGCGAGAAGATTGTCTATTGTCTGTTGATGAGTTGGCAGAACCCTAACCTTGCATGTCACTTGGCATTCCTTAGTTTTGATACGGATACACTTATTGATGTCCTTCGGTTTTTAGTTCTAGCTCTGCTTTTTGAATCTGTCATTTCTGGAAATAATCCACTGATTACCAATTCACCACTGAAAGCATTGGAGACCGACGGGGAAATGGGGGCTATCAAAGTGGTTTGCTGTCTAACTTGACCACCTTTCAAAGGTGAACTTGTTTCTGCTAGTTGCTGTTGGATTTAGCGATTGTAGTATAATGCCATTTCTGGTGGGAATAATTCTGGAGATGGTATCGCGAGAGACACACTTCCGAAGTTGTAGCAAGAATAGCTTAGGTGTTTGAAATTGGGTGTCATGGTTGGTTAAAAGGAATTAATGTTGTAGTAGAGCTGCCTGCATCTTGGAGTGTTGAATGATCTGATTCTAAGTCGAAACTAATGGTATGGATGGGAACGTACTGTATATCTGCTATACTACGTCCTCACTAACCCTAACGATTCTCAGACTGGATTATTATGATCATTGTAAGTAACAGACAAAAATGGTAGTCATTTATTGTTGAATTAACATCGACACTTTTTGTTGCGTACAGATAATTGCGTACATATTTCTTTTATTGTATGAGCTTGTAGCATCTTTAACGTTACCGTTCAACTATGAAAAGAAAGGACCTTGAGAGTTATCATACAGAGGGTACAGACTTGTCTACATTTCCCCTTTGTTTCTTCCGTACGTTGCGCCATCTCTTATCCTTTTGTGCAATGAATAGTTTAGAAACGAAAAATGATTTTGCACATACTTCTGATGAGAGATACACCATGACAAAAATATAATTGATCAGTAGAAATCCACAAAGATATCGTAGACGATGTTTTACAGTTTACGTTTTCCACCAAAGTTTAAAATCTCATAAACTATTATTACAAAATATATTGCACTCAACAAATTGTTTTCGAAAATAACGAAAGTCTTACATTTGGCTTTTTATTTCTTTCTGTTATCTGAGCTCAAGTATCTGTTATATTTTTCCTTGTTTTTTTTTTATTGCTTTTTCGATTCCTTCCTTTCCATTAGAAGAAAACAGAAAAGACTGGGGAGAATAAAAAAAATATCTCAAGTCGGAAATAAGTCAGCCATTAAGCGATCTAACTGCCATCTGGTGGTGGTCATTAAAGTGACATATTGTTCCGTGTTTACAGTGGATGTGTTTTGGACAAAGATGGTGGTGGGTCGTCGGCCATTGAACGTTCAGTAGCCGAATGTTGCACATTGAATTTCTTCTTGAAGAACATTTTGTATACGTGTGTGTGTGTGCGGGCGAACCAGGGGAGGGAAAGAGGGGGCAGTGTCCCTCCGTCTGAAGAAGTTTTTCAGCCATTTGCTTTTAAGATAACACGTTACGAGAAAATGGTTCGCCTTAGCCTCTCTCTCTCTTTCTTCTCTCCCATTCCCCTGTTTTAAGTGTTAGTGGTGGTTAGTGGTAAGAACGAGTCGGAAAAAGCAGAAAGAGGAAAAATAGTTCTGATAGTAAAGGTTTTTTTCCTTGAAAACGAAATTTGATTGGACTTAATGGTCGATGAATTCTTGTTTCCTTGAGGACTAGTCCAACATTACACGACCTCCCTCCTCCTGCATTTCTTAACATTTGATGTATTTTACCCGGAAATTGACGTATTTTACCCGGAACAAAATTATGAAAATATAGGTATGCACCACGATTTTTTCAGTAACCATCAGACTGTTCATATGAGTTTCTGTTACAGCCGTTTACGTATTAAAATAGGAAGAAATGTTATCTAATGTACCCTTCCGCGAACATCTCCGTTTGTTCTATTGTTAAAAATATCTTTCATTTTTTTCAGTACGTACTTCGGCTAAGAAAATAAAACGCAGAGCAGCACAGATTTGAACTGCTCGTATGGGACAACAAGTTTCCATACTGACTTACCACTAAAAATTCGGTGAAGGTACTACATTCCAGCATTAGCCTGAAATGATTAAGGGAAAATTCTAGGGAAAAAACCTCAGTCAGGATGCCCAGTCACTTGATTTGAACCCAGGATATTCCAAATGCAAAACCAACGCTCTACCATTGGAGCTAAGATCGATACCGGGTGAGATGGTCCTTTCAGTAGCCGATTTCATTCCCACATTCTCTCTCTCTTACCCTTTCGCAGCCTCAACCCCAAAATGTCTCAAGTTTATAAATACAAATAAATATAATTCGGATTTTCGATATTATGAAAAAAAAAACAGCTGATACGAACACAGAACATGAGTATTGACTAAGCGCTGAAGACATTAGTCGAGACAGAAACAATACTGGAGAAAAAAAACTGGTTAGGACATTGGCTGCCACAGAAATTACATACGAAAGGATGATTCAGGGTTCGAAAGCAAGATGACTAGTCAAATTTATTGACAATATTAAGGAAGAAAATCGGTTACTAAGACAAAAAGGAAAATACAAGATCGGGATGAATAGAGAGGGCTTAAAGAACCTGCCCCTTTTGGTGCAACACTCTGAAGGTAGAAATTTCAAAGAAATTAATAAAAAGTGCATTCTTACTCTTAAGGGAACTTAATTTTTTTTTAATTTACGAATATTTAGCGTTTGAGTCAAGCTTTAATTGTTTTGTCCTTTGTCTGCTAATGTTAATACTTAATGGCTTCGCACATCTTCCAATCATTCATTCTAAGTAAAGCTAAATAGTCTTTGGGTATCCTTTGTAAAGGATGAAAAGATTTTCCAAGCTAAAAAGGGAAAATATTTTCTTTTCTCTGGCTACACTGCTTAAAGCAAAGCAAGTAATAGAGTGACATCTGGTTGAATAATCAAAGATTAAACCTCATCGGGTCTTTTTCCCGTGTATGATTCACCAGCAAGTGAATCGTCCCATCTTTTCTATTTTTCTCCTTGTCTCTCTTTTATTGTCCTTGCAAACAATCCACAAGTCAAACATCATCATGTACTGGAGAATTGTATCCGTTTCAGTGGCGGCTATAATCGCCAGATGCTGGTTTGCTTTTAATAATGAAGATGGTTATGATTTTTCGTTTCATCACATTTCTCTGTTGTGTATGACGCATTTCTATGCCTATTTGCGGTAACTTTGTTCTTCTTTGTATTGTGAGCGATTCTGTTCATGCATAATGCATTATTATCTACACTGTAAAAAAATTACACTTCGTGTACATTTCTGGGCAGCCATTTTTGTACACGTATTGTAGAATTTGACTTTTTTATGCACGAAAAGTGTAGAAAATGTATACTTCTTGCGGACACTTATTTTCACGATTGCTTGTTACACACTCAATGTTATTTTTTACAGTGTATCACCATTGAAGAAAGATTCTCTTATTTTTTTTTATTTATTTCGATGCACTATGATTAATACAATTTTTTGTTTAATTTAATGTAACTTTATTGGCTGGAACGATAGTTATGCTTTAAGCCCGTCACAGGTTTGAAGGATGGCGTCCCTGTGCAAGCATTTTTCAAGTCAGAAAAGAGCACATGGTGACTAGATTGTGATCAATTACGTTCTGTGTGTCCTATCCGGGAAACGAACCAGCGACCCTTCAATTTGAAGGCGACGAGCAAATCCACCAGGAACACGATATCACCTATCGGAACACGACGGCAATATTCAGCTTGTTGTTCCAGTGGCGTCCATACTGTTTCCCGTATACTACTACATGATGTTTGGGTAAAGAGAAAATATTTCATAAGGGCCGTTTAGATCTGTTCCAACCTTGAAATACTTTCAATGAACGATATTTTTTTTATTTTTTTTTCCAGATCTTATAATCCTTACGTATAAAGCGCTGTCTGTCTCTGAACTTGAATTTGATTTTTAAGGGCTTTAGGAAGCATTTGCTCAGACCGCATGGAATAATTGGTGGAATGAAGAAAGTAAGAGGAAACGGGAGAACCCCGAGAAAACTCACGCACAAAGCGTTTGTCCACCACAAAGCCAATACGGCACAAGCAGGGATCGAACCGACAATCCCAAGCACCAGAGGTAAGCGCTATACCATTGAGCCACCGCAGTCTGTCTTTGTGTGTGCGTACCTGTCGACAAGAGTATCAGAAACAAAACAAAAAAACAAAAAAAAAAAAACTTCACGACCTAATACCACCGCACGTTGTTCGGGGTGAAGGCATGAATCCGGTTCCAAAATCATGGTTATTAATTCCACGGTTTATCAACTTATAAACATTATCATTGAATTATTCCTGTTCCAGAGACACCTTCAGTGACAGTTCCGGTGACAGTTCCAATACCAGTTCCTATGATCTCTTGGGTTCACATTAATTTTTATGATCGATTCATTTAACGCTATTCTAAGGATCCGTTTACATCAAAGTTCTGATTTATACGATCGATTCAATTGAGGCTATTATGATAAGAAGATTCGTTCATTAAAAAAGTGCAGGATGAGGATAACCAGTTACTAAGATACTTAGATGAGATGCAGGTTTTGTCTATTGACAGAAGAAATCATCAAAAGTGGATATCAAAATCTCTTAAGTGGATGTCGTATCATACAGCTCAACAACAAGCGCCATATTTGTACCATTCTGTCCAAAGTGTATACAGCTTTGTGTTTATGTCCGTTTCTTTATTTTCAATAATAATTTAAAAGGTTTTAACGCTTGTATAAAATACATGCAGGTTAGACGAATGAATATAACATCTCAAATTGAAATAGCGCCAAAGCACCGAGGAGCAACCTACATTTCTTAATATGTACGCATTCCTTTCTGGCTTCAAAGAAGATTCTCACCTCACCAGCAGATGTCTCTGTAGCCCAATAGCTCATTTCCTTAAACATCATGTTAAATTGATGCTTCTGATTGGTTCCTAGGGACATATTTCAGCTAATAGGACATCCTGAGCCAATCACAGAACTTGTTTACCAACATCTTTAAGGTCAAATAAGATATTGAGTGATCAGAGACATCTCCTGGAGAGGAAAGAGAGTTAAGCCAGGAAAAAATGCGTACACATTTTCGAATGTAGGTAATTTCTATGTATAAGGTCCTCTATAACCAGTATCAGCGGACTTCAATGGGTAACTAGTGCAACTACAGGAAGATCTAGCATGCCAGCAAAGTATGTAATGGCGTCGTGCTGATGGATGGTGGGGGATGGGGACGCTTGTTAAAAGCGTGGACCTACGTCCTCAAATGCACTAATATTAATTGGTAAGGTGTATACAGAATTCTATACGTTCACTTAAAAATACTAAACTTTTTGACACCACATGTTATATGAAGCTTTGCCTACCTTCATTCATAACGAATCAGCGCATTCCGCAATACAACTGATTTAAGCATGGTTACCAGACGTCCTCCTTTCGGAGAACATGTCCTCTTTTTTCATCCTGTTTTCCCAACTTTTCTAAATATCTTGAAATGTCCTACATTCTCTAGTGACCAGGTTAGAAAGTTCCGAATTGGATGTATTTGTACTCCTGTGATCCAAATTCTTAATTTTAATAAAATGTTTATTACCGAAATATTAAGCAAATATTTGGTAACTACTTTCCATTTTAATTAAATGTTATTATTTGATAAGAAGATATAATAAAATATTTTTTTTTCTGTAACTTGCCCTGTAAAATCTGAAATTTGAAAGTAAGAAATTCGCCTGTTCGTCAGTGTTTCTTTATCGGATGTTAAATGAAAAGTAGCCATACTTGTCTATCAATCTTAGCTTAGTTGCCCTCTATTGGAAGGAAATAAAATCCACAGTTGTCTTCCATGTTTAACAATACTGTCCTCCACTGGTAACCCTGACTTAAGGGACCGAAGTCTGCTACTTCTTCATTCAATTGATCCCCACTTGAGTAGATGAATAGTCAATACTGAGATATAAAACTCCTGCCGGTAATCATACACAGGACTGCTCACACCAAATCCCAGAGTGGTGATCTTTATGATCGTGTGGATTATGGCGCTGAGCTGCAGTCCACGAGGTTGCGGGTTCGAATCCCGCCTCGGGCTTGGCTATTTGTAGTTTCTGAAAGCATTGACCTTGCATAATCAATACAGGCTGATGTTAATAGTCACTTAAATGTCCCATGTAAAATCAAGTTCATCAAAGTTTACAGAGAGCTCTCCTGTAAGCATGATTAGATAGAAATTCATAGCCTTATTTATGACATGTAGATCAAAATAGATTGTAATTGAATAAAACATATGACGTCAAATTTCAGTCTCCGTTTAGTAATATCGCCGATTTCAGATCGGCAGTGGGGAAGAAACGGATTCAATCGCTGCTAACGGCCATCCTGACTTAACCTTCCCGGCGTTTTCCTCAGTTTTTACCAGACGATTACCGGAATAGTACCTTGGTCATTAGTTTCCCAATCCCTATCACCCTAAGTAAATGCTGAAAGACATCATCCCTCACACGAGACGCATTTCTGGACCAAAGTTGTGTGTTGAGACCAGAAAAAAAAGAAAAGGATAGAATGCAAAAATAATTTTATATGTTTTCCGTCTAGAAACCGGAAGACACACATAAATATAGAAATAAGTAGCACCAATCCAATTTCTAGTTTTCTTTTTCTGTAGAGTGACAACATCGAAGAACTTATACCACCGGAAGAATATCGATGCTAGACAAATGATAGTGATAATAACAATGTGACATGTTTATTAAATGGTTTGCAACTATCGTCTGTTTCCGGTTGGTAATATAGAACGCTAACATTTTCTTCCCCTTTTCTTTTCAAAAAATCTACAGAGATGAAAACTAAAAAGATACCAGCACCTGAAGCGTTTATATCTCTCTCAAGAGAACCTTTTCTACCAGTTGTCATCAAGCCATGCCTCATTGCTTGAACTTCTATACATCTTCAAAAGTTGTCAACACTTAACGTTTCTTTCTTCTTTTTCTTTTTTTCATAACTATCTACCATGCTATCCACCTGTCTACTTCAAGATGGTGAAATGAAAAGACATAACAGCTTCCTTGAGACATCTCCAAATAACATTTTGAAACATGGTTTTAAAATAAAGATGATAGGTTTGAGAATGACTTGAGAGATGGCGCTGGTAGCATTAGAGGGGCAAAAGGAGTCCTTTGCGTCTTTTTGAAAAACTACAATGCTTGACAAGAAACCGTCAGCGGTGCAGTATATTCTTCTGGTCTTTTCTCTACGTTTGCACAAGAAGACAGTCGTTAACATGTTTTGGAAAGCTCCCACACAAACGAAGACAAGCTGTACGTTTTGATATGGCGGCGGTCTCCTTTTTTCAGTATTAGAACAACGTTACTTTTGACTTAGAAAGATAAAGGATAGGTGTCACTATATCCGCGAAGGTCAGAAAACGTGATACTCATAGATATTTTAACCAATGACAGCCTGTTTCTCTTCATATATTACTACATTTTTTTCTATACACATGGAGAAAGAGAAATAATTTATTCAAACCACATACATATAGAAATTCATAGTACAATATTAAATGTTTTCGTACAATAGCGAATCGAGATTACGCTATAATAGGAAGATACATCTAAATTCTGCAGAAACTGAATGTGGATTTTCGTTTTTTTTTTTTTTAAGGAAAACAAAGTTTGTTTCACACATATGCAGGCTTAACTTCATTCCACAACTATTTCATATGGACAGAATGTTAAAAAACTTTTTGAAGTACGGGAAAATTACTAGACAAATTGCTCTGATGACACGTTATGACGTCATCGTCTTGCCCGACGAGTAAAAATCGTCGTCAACCCCACATTTCGTGTTACTTCGACGAAGTAATTTATTTTACCAACAATATTGTATTGAAAGTGAAGATATAAATAAAAAAATCCCCTTAGGTAGGCCTACAGGCTGAGGTAGATCTCGACATTTTTTCACTTTTAAAAATTCAAATCTCGCCTTATATGAGAGCTATCAAGAAACTATTTATTGATTTGTAGATTATTCATCAAGAGCTGTTCAACGATACCCCACAAGACGTATATATATATATATATATATATATACTCCCTTTGTTTCGCTAGGAGCGCTGCCCCCAGACCACCGGAGGGGGCTCGCCCCCCAACTTTAGTATTTTTGAGAGGATGCGCCTCCTTTATCTTAACCAAAATCTCCCTGCAGCACTACACCACCATTGTGTCCATCTGTACCCTCCCATGGGGTGCTGCGTCCCAAAGGGGAAGTTTGCCTCATTTATTTTAACCTACTCTTGGTCATACACCTTCAAAGAAAATTTCGTTTCTCTACCTTCAATGATTTGGAAATTGGGTTTTTGGGGGGCCATTTTGGATCCAAGTTGACGACTTTTGAAAGTTTTATATTGTGGTGACCTACTTGTGATGGTACATCTTCAAGTAAAATTTCATTTATCCAGCTGAAACGGTGTGCAAAATGGGATTTTGGGCGGCCATTTTGGATCCAAGATGGCGACTTTTCTCAAATGTTGTAATATTTCCCTAAACTACTCGTCATAATGCACTTATATGCCAAATTTCGTATCTCTAGCTCAAACGGTGTGGAAAACGGATTTTTAGGTCCGCCATTTTGGATCCAAGATGG